>JAPTJF010000305.1:0-77730 GCA_029339195.1 Micractinium sp. NFX-FRZ
GGGGTGTGCAAGTGATGCTTGCACAACTTATTCGAATGTGCATAAACAACTGTGCATGCTGTTTTTCCCTAACAAAACGGGCTGTGTTTTGTGGCCTGGATCTACTAGTGCACACACGGCGGCATGCAAGGCAGGGCACCATGGACAGCTATCATGCCCGACCTACCTGAGAGGCGCAGCCTGGTGAGCGTACTGTGAGAGCTCAGTGCTGCCATGCTGGCGCCATCCAGGGCAGTCTCTCGAATGGACAGCTCCTCCAGGCCCCTGCATCATATGCCAAGCACAAAGCAAAGATGCAAGTGCTCAACCGCTGCAAGCTGCTTCTGCCGGGGGCCTAAGCAAGCACATGAGAGGCCAGTTTGAAGATCTAGTGGCGGGACGCTGCCCGGCAGGCCGACAGGCAACAGCTGAACTCTGCCGGCTTTGGCAGGCGACAGCTGCTCTCACCCGAGGCGCGAGAACTGCGGAGGCAGCGCGCCGGTGGGCGGCAGGCGGCAGCGGTCTAGAGTCAGCGAGGTGAGGTGGCTGAGCTCACACAGCTGTGGCGGGAAGCGGTCCTCACTGCTCCAGGAGCGGAGGGACAGGTTGCGCAGGGGGCACAGCGCGCTGGTGGGCAGGCCTGTCTCCGGCATCACAACCGGGTTATTCCAGGTTTCCAGCCGTGTCAGGTGGGGATTGCTCCACACCCCCTGCGGGACGCCGCCGTCAGTCGACATGCTTTTCAGGGCTGGCAGCGACTCCAGCCCCGCCAGTGCTAATTGAGGCATCATCCAGGCGTCATTGATGAGACAAAGGTGCAGCGCGCCCAGCGCACTGAGCGCCAGAAGGCCAGCGGGCACCTCGTGCACTCCAGCCGCGTTGTGAAGCAGGTCGCTCGTGAACATGGTCAGGTCTAGCTCACGAAGGCGCGTGCCCAACTGGCCCAGGTGCGGCCAGACTGCCTGGTCCGGCAGATTGACGCTCCTCAGGGAAGCGTCCTCCAGCGCAGGCAGCCCCGCCAGAGCGGCTGCCAGCTCAGCAGTGGCCGGCACCTCGGACAGGTGGACCTTGCGCAGGCGCGGCATGAGCCTGCATAAACGAACACACGGTGATGAGTGCTTACGTGTGTGTGCTAGCGCACAGCTTGTGTGGCCTTGGCTGAACTCGGCGCGCCCATGGCAATGGCGTGGACACTGGCGCGCCACCGCCGCGCAGCTTCTCTTGGGCAGCTCACCAGAGCGCCTGTGCAAGTTTGCCCATAGAATCCGCATCCTCCTCTGCAGCACTCGAGTTGGTCAGGTCAAGGGTTAGCTCCTCAAGCCCGGCGCCATGCTGCAGCAGCTCCAGCGCGCCTGCCGGCAGGGGCGCCTCCCAATCCTGATGGTTGATGGAAAGCCTGCAGGAAGGGCAAGGACCGATGGATTGGCAGGCGGCAAAGGGTGCGCCGAGCCTGGCACACAGCCCACTTGGCTTCAAGCCCGAGCATGAACATACGCTTGAAGGTAGTAAAGGGCAGTTCAGTGCAGCACAGGCATGGTGCTGTGCCAAGAACATGCCCCACCTGCGTGCCTGCTCCACCAGCACCCCAAGCGCGGCCCAGACAGAGGGCGGCACAGAGGAGGGCGTCTCATAGAGCTCCACGCCCAGCACCTTGCGCCCGCCCAGCGCGCTGAGCAGAGCATCCCCAAACTCTTCGTCACCCCAGCCATGCACTCGCTGTTCAAAGTCCAGAATGATCTGCTTGGCTGGCAGCGAGAGGGCGAGGTGCCGCCAGCGCATGCACACCCACTCCACCGCGCCCCTGCAGGGCACAGGGAAGGGTGGCGGGACGGCGCCCCCTTGGCGGGCAGGCGGCGGCGGTGGGGAGGCACGCGGCATCGAAAAACGCCTCAAACGGACCATCCTGTCGTGTTGGCCAAGCACTCCTAGGTTGACAGTAAACGCCACCCGCTCCAAGCTAAGCATACTCGATCCGCACCTGGAGGAAATGGCCACGCCGCCTAGCTCGTCTCCCATATCCAGAAACTCCTCCTTCCCCTCAGGCAGCAAAGAAAAAATGCGCAGCAGCAGGTCGTCGGGCAGGGAGTGCAGCCCGCAGGGAGAGGCGGGCCCAGCAGCACTCATGGCGGCACTCACAAGATGTGAAGAGGGCTTGAGGGTCTCAGGGAGCGAAACCCAAGGAGTTGGTAGCCATTGCTGCCTGCGCGCCACGCTGTGCTGCGCTGCCCAGGTTGTGGCGGCAGGGATGGCTAGTGCTCACAATATGCAAGGCACCCGGTCAGCCCAGCATTTAAGTCCATCTGTAAGTGTTCTGCGGAACGTCCTGTGCCAACTGTGCTGTGCGGGTGGGCCAGTAGCGAAGGGGGCAGGTGCGGGCCTTCGTCAGTGAGCGGGGCAGGGGGTGTGCAGCGTTTAGCCCAGCGTCAACAGCACACACTGCTCATTTAGAGCGTTATCGTACTGGTGATTGAAGAAGCACTATTGTTGATATTAGATTTGGAGCCCTGAGCAAGCGCTGAATGAGACCAGAGCCCTAACGTGAGCGTGACAGACTGAGCACAACATAAACACAACCTCCCCCCTGGCTGCCGCCGCCCGGCTGCACTCCCGGTGACTCCGGCGAATAGGGGTGACTCCGCCTCGATTTTGTACTGTAGCACTTACATTCTCCCTGTCTCCCTATTGATTCCTGGCCTACAAGCTGGGCCCTGATTTGTAACATGCAAGCATGGACGCAATCAGTGCTGATCATGTGTGCCAGGTCAAGCCAAGCACACAAAGGACTGTTGGGTGGCGGGTGGGGGTCGCTCGTCCCATGCTGGATTCGACCAAGCAGACGCATGCACGATGCAAGTGCCGCGATGCCAGGGCATCAAGTGGGCCACACGGGTGCCCCACACTCGTGTGTGGCAGTCAGCATACAGCTCAGCGTTCCCAGCCCACGCTGAGGGTGCCGGTGAGCCCGCTGGCAGCCCACAGCTGGAGCAGGTGCTTCCTTGCCTCCTGTTTTACTTGGGGCGAGGCACTGTCTGGGAGGGAGACCACCAACTCCTGCAGAGCAGCGTAGGAGCATTGGAAAGAGAAGACAGCAGTGTTGCCAGCACTCAGAGTTGCTCACAATAGGGCATGGGCCGGAACCTCAGAAGGAGCGGTGCAGCTGAGCAGCCGGCAGCGCAGCCTGGGGAGAGGTGCGCAGATCCAAGCCGGGTGCACAGCTGGGATGGCGCAAGGAAAGGAGGCACTTGCCAGGGCGCACCTTGAGCGGTGCCAGCTGTCCCAGAGCGCTCTGCAGACAGGGGACATAGCAGGAACAGTTTCCATGAGAGTTACAGCCTGCCACATGCCAGCTGAGCGTGCGCTGTGCAGGTCTGGAGGCACATGGCCGACAAATCCGCTGCCACTGAAGTAGCCTCACCTCAATCGGGGGCCACTGCTGCTGCAGGTGGGTGAGATCTGAGTCCAGGCTGATGCACAGCTTCCTAAGCCGGGTGGCAGCTGCCAGCTCAGCGGGGATGGCGGCTGGCTGAAAGTTGTTGCCACAGATGTCCAGCTCCACAAGTGCAGACAGGTAGGGGCCGTCCGGCAGCGAGCAGAGCTGGCATTCTGCAATGAAAGGGGCAGGCCGGGGCGCGAGGCCCACTTGTAAATGGCAAGGAAGAGAGGCCAGACGTGACAGCATGCATGGGAGGGCACCCTGAGGGCATCGCATGGACAGAGATCATCCCAAATGGATCATCACTGATGCCCATGCCTGCCCTACCTGAGAGGCACAGATTGGTGAGCTTACTGAGCGGTCTCAGCACAGCCATGCTGGCGCCATCCAGGAAAGTCTTCCGTCGAAAAGACAGCTCCTCCAGGCCCCTGCATAGACAATGTCCAGCACATGTCATGCCCAGCACAAGTCGTGCCAGGCACAAAGCAGAGATGCAAGTGCTTGACCGTTGCAAGCTGCTGCAGAGTGTCGAAGCAAGCACACGAGAGGCCAGTTTGCAGATCGGGCGGGCAGGGTGCTGCCAGGCAGGCAGGCAGACAAGAGCTGACATATGCCGGCATTGGCAGGCGGCAGCCGCTCTCACATGAGGCGCGAGAACTGGGGCGGCAGCACGCCGGTGGGCGGCAGGCGGCAGTTGTCAAACGACAGCGAGGTGAGGTGGCTGAGCTCGCACAGCTGTGGCGGGAATCCGGCCCCGCTGCGCCAGCACATGAGGGACAGGTGGCGCAGGGGGCACAGCTGACTGGAAGGCAGGCCTGCCTCTGGCATCACTACTGGGTTATTCAGGATTTCCAGTTGTGTCAGGTGGGGATTGGTCCACACACCCCGAGGGACGCCGCCGTCGGTTAGAACACTCTGGAGGGCCGGAACGGCGTCCAGCCCCGCCAGTTCTAACACAGGCATCAATCCGTCGTCAAAATTGATGAGAAACAGGTTCAGCGCGCCCAGCGCAGTGAGCGCCAGAAGGCCAGCGGGCACCTCGTGCACTCCAGCCGCGTTGTGGCGCAGGTCGCTTGTGCACACGGTCAGGCCTAGCTCACGAAGGCGCTCGCCCAGCCGACCCAGGTGCGGCCAGACAGCCTGGCCTGGCAGCTCGACATTCCACAGGGAAGCGTCCTCCAGCGCAGGCAGCCCCGCCAGAGCAGCTGCCAGCTCAGCAGTGACCGGCACCTCGGACAGGTGGACCTTGCGCAGGCGCGGCATCAGCCTACGGCATGGGACACGGTGTGAGCGTATGCAGAGTGAATGCGTGTGCTTTATCTCCAGCTTGTGTGGCCTTGGATTGACCCAGAATGCCCACGGCAATGTTTCACGCACTCGCCTTGCACGTGCATTGCATTTGTTGAATGGGGTGGCTCACCCCAGTGCTTGTGCCAGTTTGCCCACGAGTGCCGCATCCTTCTGTGCGGCACTCGAGTTGGTCAGATCGAAAGTGAGCTCCTCAAGCACACTGCCATGCAGCAGCAGCTCCAGAGCGCCTGCCGGCAGGGGCGACTCCCAATCTTGGTGACTGATGGAAAGTCTGCACAGGAGGGCGCCACCCAATGGATGGGCAGGCAGCAGTGGGTGTGGCTGGGTTTGCACACAGCCCACTTGCTTCAAGCAGATCGGGGTTGTGCATGGCATGAGGCAGTTCATTGCAGCACGGGCTCGGGGCGGTGCCAGGAAAGATACCCCAAGACCCCACCTGTGCGCCCGCTTCACCAGCACCCCGATCGCGACCCAGAGAGAGGGCAGCACGGAGGCAGGCGCCTCGTAGAGCTCAATGCCCAGCACCCTGCGCCCACACAGCGCACTGAGCAGAGCATCACCAAATTCTCCTTCTTTGCTGCCAAATATTTTGTTTTCAAAGTCCAGAATGATCTGCCTGGCTGGCATTGAGAGAGCCAGGCGCCGCCAGCGCGTGCACACCCACTCCACTGCGCCCCTGCAGGGCAGGAGGTCGGCGTGGCGGGACGGCGCCAAGGCGGCGGCGGGCAGGCGCAGCGGTGGGGAGACAGGCGGCATCGAAAACGCCCTGAAGCGGACCATACTTCTCATGCAGATTTAGCCCGCCTAGGTTGAAGGTCAGGGCACTCCCTGCAAGCCACACACACACTCGCTTCGCACCTGGAGGAAATGGCCACGCCGCCTAGCTCGTCTCCCATATCCAGGGACTCCTCCTCCTCCTCAGGCAGCAAAGAAAAGATGCGCAGCAGCAGGTCGTCGGGCAGGCAGTGCGGCCCGCAGGAAGAAGCGGGCCCAGCAGCACTCATGGCGGCACCCTGGCGACGTGCAGAGGGCTGGAAGGTGAGGGAGAGAAGCCCAAGATCTGTAGAGTTGATAATGATTGCTGCCTGCGCCACGCTGCGTTGCGCTGCCCAGGACGTGGCGGCAGGGATGGGTAGTGTTCACAACATGCAAGGGCACCCGGTCAGCCCAACATTTACGTCCATCTGTATTTGTTCTGCGGAACGTCCTGTGCCAACTGTGCTGTGCGGGTGGGCAGTAGCGGAGGGGCCAGGCGCAGGCCTTCGTCAGTGAGCGGGGCAGGGGACATGCAGGCGTTTAGCCCAGCGCCAACAGCACACACTGCTCAATTAAAGCATTGTCATACTGGCCTCGAGGCAAAGGAAAGAGGTGCACAGCATTTGGGATGGCAGGGTGTG
The DNA here is from genome assembly GCA_029339195.1 of Micractinium sp. NFX-FRZ. NCBI lineage: Eukaryota > Viridiplantae > Chlorophyta > Trebouxiophyceae > Chlorellales > Chlorellaceae > Micractinium > Micractinium sp. NFX-FRZ. The sequence continues at coordinate 6,121 of JAPTJF010000305.1, forward strand.
CAGAGGCACAGCGGCGAGGGTGGGTGCCTCCTCGCCTCCCTTCCCCGCCTTGCGCCCTGGCGCTGGTGACAATGGACCAGCCTAACTGTAAGGTGTGGGGCGTGACCTCGATCGCCTGCGACCCTTTCTTCTTCAGGAGCTTGTGGATCCCGGTTCGGTGCACATCCCAACGTGTCAGATCATCAGCCACCGTGTGACACAGCACCTGCCCACACCCATGCCCCTCCCCATGCCCTCGTTACCGACTCGCTCCAGTCCCTCCCACCTTTATGGCAGCCCTCTCGAGAGTTATGCCATCAGCTACCACCACCGGGTGTGCCAGCACTATGCGCCCCAGACTCCTCGATCTCCGCTAATGTTGCTGTGCCCAGCTGCTTTAACGCGCTGCTCTGCGGCGCTCCGTCGACCGTGGAAGGGCCTTGGGACTGGGGCGGACTTTGACGAATCATATGTCTTGCAAAGAGAGCTCCTTTGTTGAGAGCTGGCCAACACAGGGAATCAGCTGCTGCCATCCAGCTGCCGCCTGGGGGATGCAGCAGATGAGTTGCAGCCTGTCGTGGCGAAACATCCACAAGTGGTTTGAAAGTTCTAGGGTGCTCCATGTAGGAGAGACAGAATGGCGGGCCCCTTCTAACCTTCAGACCTTCCTGGCGCTTAAAGCGGAGCGAGAGAAGGCGCCCGCACCCGCACTCACGTTGATCGCAGCGGCGACGGCGCCGAGTGCTCCAGGCAATTGCAGAGTAACGTCATACATTGCGATCATCGGATGCCTTCGCGCTTGCTGGGTATACTATATACTGTATACACTATTATAAGCCGCAATTGTGATTAGCGCCCGCCTTCATGACCAGTGCAAGTGTCACCTCGGTCACCCCGCAGCGTGGCCACAGACACGCCCGAATTTCCTCATTTGATGGCAGTGTCGCAGTGTCGCAGCATAAAAGTGCTCAGCCTCACCGACGGTGCCCTGCTGCGCCCTGCTGCGTGCTTCTCGGGCTCCGGGCTCCAGGCAGCCCCGCCTGTGCATGCATCCCCCCCCTTGCACCCAATTGGTGAAACAGGATCGATCTTCCAAGGGAGAGGGACCCCGGATACAGGCCAGCGCATACTGTGTCGTCCTTGCCCGTGCTGCGCCCACTTGCAGCGCCATCCATGGGTGCCTGTATCTCTGTCAACGTACATGTGACAGATAAGGGTCGGCACCTCAACTCGCAGCAACAGCAGCAGCAGCAGCGGCAGCCTGCCCCCCCGCCGCCGCCGCCGCCGCGGGTGCCAGCAGAGGTCGATGAGGTGCCCTCACACCCAGCATCTGAGGCACGCGTCGAGGCGGAGATTGTCAAAACACAGGATGTCCAAGCGCGTCCTATGCCTGAGGTGTGTGCATGTTGCCACCAGCTTTTGTGGTATGCCAGCAGGTTGGCGGCATGGCATGCTGTTGACATCCTGTTGGCCTCCTGCCCTCCTTTCCGCAGCTCCCTGGTTCCTGACCCACACTGCTGTGCCTGTTGCTGCGAGTTTGAGTGACACGATGTGCCGCCCTCCTGTGCCGGAAGCGGGGCGAGGGGCAGCACGATGATGAAACCTTCCGCCTGCGCGCTTCTCTTCCTGCAGACACCCCTGGAGCCGGCCAAGTTCTTGGCTCTGTGCCTCAGAGTGGGCAAGGAGCAGGGCAAAGGGCAGCTGCGCCTGATGGCAGCCGGCACTGCCTCTGGCAATCCAGCTGCCAAGCCCAAGTCCCCATTCTACGACCCACCAGTGGCGCGTGGCGAGGGCAAGCAGCCGATGGACCACAACGCGCATGCTGCGGTCCTCAGCCATGTGGGGGTCCCCCAGGAGGCAGGCATGCAGGGCGTGCTGCTGGAGGGAGTCGATGTGGCGCTCTTCTCCCAGACCAACATCCCAATGGGCAAGCGCGTGCTGGGGCGGCAGCCCCGGGGGACTGCCATTGACCACGGCCCGATCTGTCAAGATGTGCTGGCAGCAGCACTGCAGCAGTTCCCTGAGACGATGGCCGCGGCGGTGCGCGCGGTGGCGCAGCAGCGTGGCAAGGATGTGACGGGCCTGACGGTGGCGCAGCAGCGTGGCAAGGATGTGACGGGCCTGACGGCCAAGCAGGCGGCGCTGTGCCTGCTGCCCTTCCTCTGCTTTCACATCCACACACAGGAAACCATTGAGCAGCGCTGCCGCAACGCCCACCCCCCGCAGCAGAGCATTGCGGAGTGGGTCGTCGATGGCCGGATGAAAATCACGGGGCACAGGCCACACAAGCCGTGAGCTGTCCTCATCTTCTGTCTGTCTGCACTTCATCACTGTCATGTGAAACTGCATCATGCACCTCTACTGTGCATTGCCACCTACAATGATCATGCCCCTCTGCCTCAACCCAAGTTTCCAGCACTGCTGTTTTCAAACCTTCGGTGCTCTAATGTCTGTGTGCACAGCAATACTATCGACAACCATCTGCAAATGATTCTCTACTACCGACAGACGGGACAAGAGGCAGAGGGGTTTAGAGGAATTTAGAGGGGTGGGACGGTTGGTTGGCTTGCTTCCCGCCGCATGCTGCCCAGCCGCCAACCACTATTATTGAGCCGGTGCTTGAGCCAGTGCAAGCACAGCAGCGAAGTGCAGCAGGGGCGGTAGGCAGATGGGAGAGCAGAAAGTAGGTGGAGTGGAAGCAGCACCCTGCATGCTTCAAATGGTTAGAAGGGCTTGTCGATGTTCAGCTGAGTGCATAACCCTCGAGGCATCAGCCCATCAAAATGCGCCTGCCCCCCGCCCCTGCCCTCCCGTCTCAACTTGCACCCAACCTGCCCAGCTTCTGCTCACAATGATTAATGCCCGCTCAAAGGTGTGCCTATCCGTTGGTGGAGTCCGCCGGTGTCCGCCAGCACATCCTGGGTGATGGGGCAGGTGCAGTGCTCACCCAACACCACCTCCAATCTGCCGCATCTGGCGCTGCAGCCTTCACCGCTGCTGCTGCAGCTCAGTACGCTACCCTGCCAGCGCAGCGTGCTCTTCCCAAAATCTGGAGTGGTGCCCTGCAGTGCTGCATCTGTGCCTCCCCTCCATCCCTTGTCTCTCAACTGCTCAGAGTTTCCATTACAATGTGGTGCGGCACCCGCTCGGCAAGGCCATGCAGTATTCGAAGCGCTAGTGTGGCAGCAGGTGTCGCCATGCCATGCCAGCAGCTTGCACCGCACGTGTTACTGCTCAGTAGCCCAGCCGCTGCAGCTGCTGCGCATCCTTGCGCCACCCCTCCCGCACCTTGACCGACAGCTCCAGATACACCGGCCGCCCCAGGAACTCCTCAATCTCCGCGCGCGACGCCGTGCCCAGCTGCTTGAGCGCGCTGCCCTGCCGCCCGATGATGATGCCTTTCTGCTTCTCCTTGTCTGCAGGGCAGGGGTGGGGGTGGGGGCAAAGGCAGCAGCGGCTGTGAGCTGGCACAAGGGGAAGACTCCCTGGGGAGGAGGTGGTGGGCGGCGGAGCCAGGGAGGCTTGCCTGCAGCGGATGTGAGCACCAGTGGCCCCTGATCCTGGCCCTGTCGTAATTGCACCTCCTCTGGCCACTGCCTGCCCTGCCATGTCCTGCCCTGCCCTGCCCACCCCACCCACCCAGCACAATCTCGGCCTCTATCAAGTCCTTCTTCCCCCGCCGCTCCTTAAAGTTAATCACCTCGACTGCAGAGGGCACCATGGGGTGAATCCTGATGGTTGTAGACTCAATGAGGAAAGGCAAAGGCACGCAGCTGTCGCCTGCCTGCCCTGGGCACGCCCCCAGCACCGGTTCCATCCCCTGGTACCCACCCCAGGGTACCCAGCGTGCCCAAGCCCACGCACCCGCCACATTGTAGGGCACCTCCTGCTGGTACTGCAGGAACACGTGCTTGCGCACAATCTCCGACACAAAGAAGCGCTCCGGGTGCTCAGACACAATGTCCTGCGTCAAGGGTGGCAGGTGGGGTGCACGGCATGTGGGGCGGGGCGGCCGGGTGATGCAGCGCCGCGGCCATCAGGCAGCATGGTGCCGTTTGCTCGATCTGACTGGGGAGCACCCCTTCTCCATCTGCAGCGATGCACGCTGGCGTGCAGGGGGTGCCTGCTGAGGCACTGTCGCGCATGCACCGCACCAGTGTACCACCCCTGCTCCCCAAGCCCCAGCCTTTCAGCTCTCGCCACCCCGCCGGCTCGCTGTTGCCTGCACCCCTGCCACCCTTGGCACCGCTCCCGTCACCCACACCTTGGGGTACAGCGAGGGCGACTCTGGCAGCTTGCTTTCCAGCCACTCCACAACCGGTTTCAGCCCGCTGCCTTCCAGCGCCGAGATGGGCAGCACCAGCTCGGCCTTGCAGTACTGGCGGTACCACTCGGACAGCACCTCCAGCTGCTCCGGCTCCAGCAGGTCGCACTTGTTGAGCAGCTGCAGGGCAGGTTGGGGGATACATGGAGGAGGGTGCATGCTTGTGGGGGGCAGCAAGGTGCGGAGTGCGAGGCGAAGCCTGCTGGCTAGCACAGCAGCACATGGTGTGCGGGGAACACCAGAGTGGCTCTGATCCATCGCAGGGAAGGGTGGCTCTAGCAGGGGGCAGCAGCGCGCGCGCAGCAGGCAGGCAGGGTGAGGCCAGCAGTGGCAGTAGGCGGCGGCGGCTGCACGCACCACTGCCATGGGCGGCCCCCGCCAGATGTCCCCCGGCTGGATCATGGCCAGCGCCTGCTCCGGCTGGTGTGAGGCGTCCACAATGGCCAGCAGGCAGTCCGAGTCCTTGACAGCCTGAAGTGAGGGGCAGAGAAGAGGGAGCGGTGGGGTGCGATGGGGCCGGTGTGAGCAGTTGGTTGTCGGAAGGCGGCATGCCCCACTCACTATCAGCACCTGGACCAGTTCTGGAACATTGGACAAGCAGTGGGTACTACTTTGTCACAGTTTACCCGTGTTTGCGCCCCACCTGCTGCACCGCCCGCATCATCTTCTCCTCCAGCTCGTTGCGCTTGTCGGCGATGATGCCCGGCGTGTCCAGGAACACGGCCTGAGGCAACAGAAGCAGCCAGGTACAGCGGGCAGCAGCGGGGGTGGGGCATGGAAGGTGATGGGAAGAAGCGGCCAGGCAGGGTCGAAGCGGTGGCAGAGCGCGGCTGTGAAAGCCACAATGGTTCAGCCCGACTGAGCACCCCGCTCCCATCACCCCCAGTGTGCCCGGAACCCCGGCCCGAAGAGGGATGCCCAGGATGCGGCGCCGCCCCAAATGCCTGGCTGGGCGCCTGTCTTCTCTTCCCTGACTGAAGCCCCCTCTCAACGCCCTCCCGTGCCTGCTGACCTGGAACCCCGGCTCCGAGAGGATGCCCAGGATGCGGTGCCGCGTGGTCTGCGCCTTGTGCGTCACAATCGACAGCGCCTGCCCCAGCAGCGCGTTCATCAGCGTGCTCTTCCCCGCATTGGGCCGCCCAATGATGGCCACGAAGCCTGCACAAATGGAGTCAGGGTGGGGCAGGTGCGGGGTGCGGAGGGTGGGGCGAGGGGCCAGGAGCAGAGCCAACGGCAGGGCGGCCAACGGCGTCATGAACCCAGCAGCGCCACGCCCAGGATTTGGTGCAATTCAGGCGCAGACCTTCTACACCCCTGCGCATACCATGCCAACAGCGCAATCAGTAATTACCTGCTTTGTGGCCCGGCGGGTCGGGCGTGAAGTTGGAGTACTCCTCCAGGATTTCGGGAGGGCGGCCGCCTGTCGCCGCCGCCGCCTCCGCCGCCGCCACCTCCTCCTCATCGGGCGCCACAAAATCCAGCTCAGTGTCGTCTGCATGCGAGCTGCGAGCTGTGCTGCGCCGAGCCCACTGCCGCCTGGCCGCTCTGGGCGCCGTACCAAGGCAGCAGCATGGTTGTGTTGGCCAGGGAAGCGGAGCCGCCGTTTGCGGCCGCTGTATAGAAACGCCGGCGATCATTGCAAGCATCGCCATATGCTTGCACGAGAAAAGGAGGTCAGGCGGGGGCGGTGTCGGAACTGCTGAGCGGGGAGGTCGCGAAGGAGGCTGAACTATGGCAGATCGCACACTGAACTGTAACAAACGCCAGCAGCTAGGGCTGGCAACTCAAGCTTGGGAAGGTCCAAGAATGCTGCGCGCTCTGACCACCGTGCCCGCTCTTCCTCTGGCTGCCCAATCCAGCTCATCCGCATTCCGCAACTTGGTGCCATTACGGCGAGCATCGAACGCTGTGCGGCCCGCTGCTGCTTGGGAGACAGAGAGGCCTGAAGCCACCCTGCCTCACGAGCCGGCTGTATGGACCCTGATGCCGCCTGGCTGCAGCAACAGCAACAGCTGCATGCAGGGGCGCAGCTGCCGCGGCAGCTCAGCTCGCCGTCGGTCTCGGTGCCGTCCCCCGCCCGGCGGCGCTGGGCGGATGCGCCGCCGCCCGTCACCGTGGGCATCACCGTCTCCCCCTCCTCCAGCCCGCATGCGGGTGGTGCCTGGCCCGAGTCACCTGTCAGGAACGGCAGCCCTGGGTCCCCCCACATGTTCCAGCTGAGCCCAGAAGTGCCAGGTCTGGGCAGCCTGCCGTCCGGGCATGTCATGGGTGCTGCCGACGCCGCCAGCGAGGCGACAGATGACGACGGCGACACCCTGGTCAGCTTCCTGGCAGATCTGAAGAGCAAGTATGGCCTGATGGATCCGCTTCAGATGACAGCAGCAGGCGTCTCGCCCGCCCGGCGGCAGCACCCACCACCCGCCACGGCACAGCCGCCGCCGCCGCCGGTGAGCGTGCGAGTGGTGGTGCGGCACGCCAGCCCAGCCAGGGGCGAGAGCAGCGAGTCCGAGGCACCGCCGCCGCCCCAGCAGCGGGCGCCGCCTCACAGCAGGCCCAGCTGGCCGATGCAGGCAGACAACGACTGGCTGGAGCTGACGGAAGAGGAGAAGGCGGCAGCAGCTGCCAGCATGATCACCAACCCAGTCTTTGATTCCAGGCAGGCGTCGGCAGCAGAGGGCAGTGCAGGTGCGGCAGCAGACGGGGCGCCGCAGCAGGAAGCAGAGCAGGCGCAGCAGCCGGCTGAGGGTCAGCATGAGGCTGACATGGAGGCTGAGCTGGCAGCTCTGGAGGCGCTGCAACGCCAGCTGGAAGAGGCTCAGGAGCAGCTGAGGCAGCAGCAGCAGCCGGTGCCCACACAACCAGAGCCAGAACCGCCTGCAGCGCCACCGGCGGAGCAGCAGGAGGAGCCTGCGAGCGCCACCGCCGAGCCGTCTGGTGATGCAGCAGATGAGGAGCCAGGCCTGTGGGGCCCCAGCCTGCCACCGCTGCAGGGCCGGCGCCTGCCGTGGGGCTCCTTGCACACGCTGCTGGTGCAGCGGGGGTTCCCAGGCCTGCTCCCGCCCGGCCAGGATGCCTCTGCGGCGGCAGCAGCCGACCTTTTAGGTCAGCCGCCCGACCCGGCAGCCGTGTTTGAGGTGCTGCACTCTCTGCTGCAAGAGCAGGACCGCAGCGCGGCGCACCAGCAGCGGCTTGCAGAGGCGGTGCAAGCTGCGGGGCGGCGGGAGGGCGCCATTGTGGCCAGCTTCACCGCAGCTGCCAAGCGGCGGGAGGCAGAGGTGGGCAAGTGGAAGCGGCTGGCGGTGGACAACCAGGTGGCTGCCAGGGATGCACAGAACAGCAGCCGGCAGAGCGGGCGCTCCGGGGAGGCCGCGGCTGCAGCTGCGCGGCGGCTGGAGGGCGTGGTTGACCAGCTGCAGCACGAAATACGGAGCAAGGTGGGTGCTGCGCTGGTACAGAGGACGGAGTATGGGGTGGGTTTGCAGGGGGTGGAGGGAACAGCAGGCTGAGCGGGCTACAGTGCCTGCACGGCAGAACAGCAGCAACTCGCTCTGTGAAGAAGCGTCACAGCAGTGTGCATCTCATTGTCTCGTCCCCCTTCTCCTCCTCCCTTGCCTCTTTGTTGCAGGAGGCGGAGCTGGAGCGGCTGCGCGAGATGCTGCGGGCACAGCAGGAGCGGGACGAGCGGCGGGCGGCAGCCGACCGCGAGGCATTTGAGCGGCTGAAGCGCGCCTATGCCGCCTCCAAGGCAGCAGACACGCCCGGCGGCGCCGCGGCGGCGCTCAAGGCGGCTGCACGGGAGATGAAGCTGATGGACGTCTGCCGGGTGTTTGAGGCGGAGCGGGCAAACCTGGCGGAGCAGGCGGCGGTGGCAGCAGCTGATGCGGCAGCAGCCACGGCGCAGCTGGCACGTGCGCAGGTGAGCCCGGGGAGGCAGTGGATTGTGCATGCAATTGGTGCTCTCCTGAGGGCGGTGCATGCACTGTTGCATGATAGCTATCTGATGCAGCTGTGTAAGCCTGGCCAAACTCGACCGGTGTCCGACTGCTGGGCTGGGTGCTGTGCCATTCAATGTGCTGTGGCGAACCGGTTCTTACTCAATCCTGTGCCGCGGTGGCTGTGCTGTATGCTGCTGCAGGAGGCCATGCACGCCGCGGGGCTGCCCTGCGAGCAGTACGACGAAATCGAGGGGCAGGCACGCACGGCAGCGCGCGCAGCAGCAGCAGCAGAGGAGCGGGCGGCACAGTTGGCAGTGGAGGCTTCCATGCTGCGGCTGGAGGTTGCGGCCCGTCCCACGCAGGCTCAGTACGACAGCCTGAAGCGCCAGGTGGACATCATGGAGCGCCAGCTGGCAAAGGCGCAGGCGGAGCAGGAGAAGGAGGGAGGCACCATCAAAGCGTGAGTCGGGAGGGGGGGCCCAAGGCTGCATGCTCAGGGGATGACACGGGCAGGCCGAGGTATGGGTGTGCAGGTGTGACCATGCAGCGGCAGTGGCAGGCAGGCTGAAACGCGTGCATGACCTGGCTATGCCAAGAGCAGCAGCCAACATGAGCTGTATGCGCAGCAGCGACTGCTCCCTGACGCTAACGCATTCTGTCACACCAACACCTTCATGCAGGCACAACAAGCAGCCGCGCCGTCAGCTGAGCACGCGCGAGATGATCCTGCGCGACCGCAACATGCAGCGCCTGGGGCTGGCCTGCGTGGAGGAGCTGCCCAAGCCAGGTGGGGCACGGCGGGCAGCGTGTGGGAATGGACGCCCTCCCTTGAGTGATGTTATCGGCACCAAGGCAGCTCTGGGCAGTAGGCTGTACGCGAAGTGCCATAACAGCGGTTGTTACGTATTGACACAAGCATTTCTGCCCTGCCCTGCCTTGCCCCTGCTGCAGTGCTGGTGGAGGTGGTGCAGGATGCGTGTGCCCTGCTGGAGTGCAAGCAGCCGCTGGAGCTGTGCGCTGCCATCAAGCCTGTGCAGGACACAGCGGCCCTAGTGCCGCGCATGGAGCGGTTCATTGGGGACGTGTGCGGGGTGAGCGGGGCCGGGGATTGGAGTGGGCCGGGGCCGGCACAACAGGTCGATGGGGTGTGAGAAAAAAAGGCTCATTGGGGAGGAGGCGCCACCAATGGCTAGGGCCAGGGGCGCCCAGTATATACGTGTATGCCTGGCTGGCGCTGCACCTGCGGCAGGCTGCGTGGTTTGCGTGTATGCCAGCTTCCGCCCAAGTGTTTTTGACCGCCTGAGCACACAGCTGAGAGCAGCAGCATGCCTGGCTGGGTGCAGGCGGTCTTCCAGCGGGGCCTGGCGCACGTGCCCGCGGCCCTGCGGCAGGACAACCCCTCGGATGTGCCTACCATTCTGGCCGCCTGGATAGCAGGCGAGCCGCTGCATGCAATGCCTGCCAGTGGGGTGTGACTGGTGGCTGTTGAGTGACGAGCGCTGCCACCAGCTTGGGGCGCAACCACCAGGGAAGGCCAGTCAGTGAGGTAGGCTGCCAGTAATGTGCATTTGCAACTAACCAGTGTGGCCCCTCCCTCTGCAGAGCTGGGCGAGCTGCTGGAGATGCGGGGCGTGCTGAGGGCGCTGCTGCGCCAGCTGGCCAGCCGAGTCAGCATGCAGCCCAACGACCCGCCGCCGGTGAGCACACCCTGAGCACCCGCACTTGCATGCCTTGCCCTATCCTCTGACCAGCTCACCGAACTGCACTCTCTGTGATTTGTTTAGTCTCTCGTGGCCTCCCTGCTCCTCCTGCCGCCTGTGCTTACCGCTGTGTGGCCTCCCTTTCGCTCCCCCGCACAGACTGCTGCCGAGGTGGTGCCGCTAGTGGCATCACTGGTGGAGCTAGAGCGCCAGGTGTACCACTCGCGGGAGGTCCTAGAGGGTGAGAGGATGCTGTGCCGCTGGGCGCGCTGGGTGCGCTGCGCGAGTCTGCACTCGGCTGCGCTGCCTTGGCCAGCTGCTGCCATGCGAGGGGTGTGCTGCCATGCCCTGTTCTAGGCTGCGTCACGATTGCTGCGTGCTCTAAACTGGCCAGCAGGGCTGCCCTCACCCGCACTACATCTGTGCCATCTCACTCATTGGCCTGCCTGTCTGCCGTGTTTTCCCCCCTATTTTTGCTGTTGCAGCGGCGGAGACAGCGCTGGCGGCGCAGCCCGAGGTGCTGATCAACCGCATCTGCCTGCAGTTCCAGCGCCTGTTCAGCTGCAAGAGCCTGGAGGGGGTACTGCCAGCCATGAACAAGCTGTACCTGGCGCACACAGGTGGGTGATGAATGCCCGCAGTTCAGTAACAGACGTGTGCTGCTTCAAGCACCTGCAGGGGCGCTGCCTGCACAGTGCATCACAGCAGCACGTGTGGGACACTCTGCCCTGCCCTGACAAAGAGAAAGCGGTGCACACAGCAGGCACCACTCACCACTTCCGCTGCCTGCACGCTCCCAAACGTTTGGCGTCTGCAGAGGCGCAGACGTTCCTGGCGTCGCTGCGCACAGCGCTGGGCCTGGAGCCTGGTGCCAGCCTGGAGTCCTGCGCCAACCGGATGGAGCAGCTTCTGGCAGACAAGTGAGGGGGCAGTGGCTGCTTGGTCGGTGGGCCTGCTTCGACCCTGCCTGGCACAAGCACTGCTTCAATTTGGAGAGGGTTTGGCAGCGGGACGCAACTGTGCCCGCCCAATTTCCTTCGGGTGTGGCCGCATGCATGGAAATTCGTCTGTAGTTGCTGCCATGCCTGTTCATGCGCACGCCCTGCTGTCGGCCATCCCCTGCTGCAGGCGAGACGTGCTGGCCACCATGCTGCCCGCCCGGTTGCCGCATGCGGCGGCACCGGTGCTGCCGCAGAGCGCGCAGGCGGTGGTGGTGGAGGTGGTGCCGCAGCGGGGGCGGGAGCAGGAGCTGCAGCGGGCGGCCCAGGTGGCAGTGGAGCGCATGGCAGCCCGCAGGCACTGGCCGCAGGTGCAGATCTACGTGTCTGCTGCCGATGGGGGCGGCAGCGAGGCGCATGGCTGAGGACTTGCGGTGTTCACATATTGCCAGCCTGTAAGCACACATGGCTTCACTGGGGCCCGAATTTACAGAGTTCTGAACAACAGTGCTAACAGGCGGGAAGGATGGCATTGCCCAAGTGATCAGTCAGGTGTGGACTCTCCCCACCTCAGCACTGATTCGGAGAATCGCCGGCCTTGCACAAACGGCAGCCGCCGGCACCGTCTGAGACGGCCCCTGGGGCGCACATCTCGCACTGGTTGGGGTTTGCCTGGCAGAAGACGCAGAGGCTGGATGCACAGATGCGGTTGCACAGGTATTCTCGGTACAGCTGGAAGCCGCTCTGGCATGCGGTGCAGGAGCCGAATGAGCAGGTCTGGCAGTAGTCGATACCGCAGGCTCCGGTAACCCTGCACAGCAGAGCAATGGAGCAGGCAGATACAGATACAGATACTTTGGGAGGTCCTGTAGTTGCAGTATGGATTAGATTGCCATGGGAATGGGTTTCCTTTGGGCTGGGAAATCAGCAGTGCCCCTGGAGGCAACAGTAACAGTGACACTGCGCTGCACACCTTGGAGGAGGAGGCGGCGGGGATCTTTGAGGCGGCGGCGGCCTTGGCGGGGGAAACCGTTTTGGCCGTGGAGGCTGTGGCGGTGGCGGTCGCGGCGGCGGTGATTGTCGAGGTCGAGGGGGCGGGGGTGGGGGCGAGGGCGGTGGCCGTGGCGGAGGTGGGGGAGGTGATGGCTCCAGCCTGCATTGGGCAAAGTGGCATGCGGTTGGGCGTGGGCATGCATTGGGCCAGAGCTGCCAATGATCCAAGCACGCGCGGAGGCCAGCTGTGGCTTTACCTGGCCATTGGCGGAACAGGGCTGGGCCGTGGTGGGGGAGGTGAGGGCGGAGCCGGCAAGGGACGGGGGGACGGCGGCGGCCGCAGCGCGAGAGCTGGGGCACGCAAGTCAGGGGGGGAGGGAGGTACAGGTGCTTCGACCAACGGAGGAGGTGGGCGAAGGTCTTCAGGCGGTGGTGCTTCCACTGCTAGCGGGGATGGAGGTCGTGACTGTGCTGGGCGTGGTGAGGGAGGCGGTGGCGGTTGAAGGGGAGGTGAGGGAGGCGGAAGCAAAGGCAGAGGTGGGGAAGGGCGTGGCGGTGGGGGAGGGGTGCGCAGCGGTGTTGGGGGTGGGGGAGGACGTGGTGGGGATGGTCTCGGCGGGGGAGGGGGAGGGGGAGGGCGGGGCTTTGGCGGCGGAGGAGGCCGTTGCCGTGGCGGGGGAGGGCGCGCCCCGCAGCCGCTGCCCACGCCAGGCAGGCAGGCACAGTATGCCAGGAACGTCACATCATCCACCACCACTCCTTCCTCTTTGTCCTTCAATTTGAGGTACCAGGGCCCCCAACTCCCGTACCACTGCAGGCAGCAGCGGGAGGAACGTCAGCTGGCTGCGGCATCATGGCCCAACTTGCGGCAGTGCTGGTCCCTGGCAGGCTCATGTGGCGAGCGCACAGATACCCCTCCTCCCCTCACATGAAAGCCCTTGAAGACGGAGCCCAGGCCGAGCTTGGCATTGAAGGAAGCGGCTGCCTTGGCCTCATCAATCCCGTATGCAAGTGTGGCCCGGAGGGAGTGGGTGACCGAGCATTGCCCCAGAAGCAGGGCCCAGCTGGCGATGCCGTCCTGGCCCGCAACAGCCGGCGGCATGCCACGCACGTCTCCACTGATAGTGGCCTGAAGGTGGGGGCTGAGCGAAGCGGAGGCCTGGACTGTAGCTGCAGTGAGGAGGTGGGGAATGCCAGCGCCGGGGAAAGGCATACGGCTGCTCAGATTTGGAAAGAACGTCATCTTTTTATGAACAGCGTCACAGCCAGTGCCGGGGGTGCTGCAGACAGCTTTGGTACGCAGCCAGCAGCACGCCGCCAAGCAGCCATAGGAAATGCTGCACAACCGTGCACTGCACCTCCAAACAGGCCCGCACTCACCTGAAGCTCCAAAGCTGTCTGTGCCCGCATCGGCCCACAGGCCCACAGAAATGTTTGGGACAATGCCAGCAGTGAAGGTTGCGCTGGCAGCAGCTGACCAGTCCATCTCGAGCGGCAGTGGCTCATTGTCCACGTCAACGTTCTGCAAGCACACAGCATTCATGCATAGTTTGCCATTTAAATGACAGGGCAGCTGAGAGATGCCACCAGCATGCGCGCCAGGCAGGAGAGCACCCGCCGCTGGCGCTGGCAGCCGCAGCATCTCAAGTTGGCATCACAGCGCCGCCTGCCAAGCCACTCACCCGAGACAGCATGATGCTCCCCATCTTTGGGTTTCGCAGGTAATGGGCCGACAGCTGGGCAGTGCTCACAAAGCCTGCAAAAGGTGGGGCAGGGGCAGGGCTGGAGCGTGGGTGCAGCTGGGGGGGGGTGCCACATTCCCCAAGTGGAGTGCATAACTGCCTGACTGCCTGACTGACTGTAGCACTGCTTTGGCACTCGGTTCCGAGGCGCGGGCCCCCCTTGATGCGACCACGGGAGAGAAGAGACATGCGCACACATATGACATACTTGGAGTGGCAGATCAGGGCAACCATGCTGGCGCTTCCAACACCCACCAGAGGTTGCAGTGAAGGACACCTCGGCATCCAGGTCTGCGACATGGGAGGGGACCACAAAATGCAAGGTGGTGTGTGTTATGTGTGCGGCACGCACAGCACGGTATGCCCCAGCATGACGCTGCAGCACGTGGCCTACCCGCACGCAGCACGTCACAGCACAGTGCTGCACAGCACAGCACAGCACAGCACAGCACAGCACAGCACAGCGCAGCGCAGCGCAGCGCACTTATAGTCCATACAAAGTCCAGTCGCCCCCTCATGCCCGCTCCAAACTTGATGCCGCCAATGTTCACACTGGCGCTAAGACCCGGGATGGCAATGTCGTCCAGAAGCTCGACCTCTGATTCGTACTCCGCCTCCAGGCCGGCACTGCAAAAGGAAGCTCAGAACATTGAAGCAGCGGGAGCAGGGCAGCATGCACGTTTGGGTGGGCACATTTGCACGCATGTGGCCGACTGGCGCCGCCATGTTGCCGCCCCGCCACTGTGCTGCTGCGCGGCCTCTGTACCAACCGCCCTGGTTGACCCAGACAGTCGGGGGCTGCTGGGCAGCATGCTCCTGCTCCTGCTCCCGGAGGGACAGCTGTCCTCGTACTGCACCCCTCCACCGCCTGCCCACCCAGTCCAGAGGCTGCTCCTTCCAACATGCTCTGCCCTAGCAGTCCCACCGGCGGCACTGTGTGCCTGTGCACCCCTCCCCAGCCAGCCCACCCCCTTCCAGCTTGGTCCGACCTGGCACCTGCTGGGCACAACGCTGCCCCGCACTGGGGCAGCCGCCCTGCCCCTACCTGACGGTCAGGCCCAGCTCGACCTGAGCAACCAGCTCAGCATCCACCCTGGCATTGATGGATTCGAAGCCAAAAACAGAGTTGTTGATCTCAAAGTAGAAGGCCGCGTCTGCGGCAAGAGGGGGAGTGGCATGAAGGGATGGGCTTTTGAAGGGGAGGGGCACTGCCACGTGTGCTGCGAACATGGGAGTTGCCACGCCAGCGCACTAGGTGACACCTCGTACGCTGCAGCTGATGGTCACGAGCCACCAGCCCATGTTATGCCTGCCCCTTGCCTTTCAAGTAGACAAAGCAGTCGGTGCAATCTAGGGACAGCTCGAGTGGACCTGCAGGATCAGGCTGGTCAGGATACATCTGGATGGGTTCGACATAGCGCTGGGACTCAGCCAGGTTTGTGTGCAACTGCAATTGCAGCTGCAGCAGGTGGTACAGGGCAGGCAGGCAGGCAGGCGGCTGAAAAGGCAGGCAGGTCCTTGCCATCGGAGGCCTCGATGAAGTTCCAAGTATATTCTGCCTCTTCCGCCTCAACATCGTAGTTGAACAGGGACACCGCCCCTGACAGGCCTGCCTTCTTCTGCGCAAGAGCATGTGACCGACAGCGCATAGGCCAGGAGCGGTGAGCTCGTCAGACAGGTGGCAGCAGGCATCAATCAGCCTTGTGTAACAGCCGTGTAACCGGCTAGCATGGAGAAAGGCCGGCCCGGGATTTGCACCTTGCATGTGCTGCTGCAGCTGTAGCAGCTGCAGCGGCAGCTACGTCTAACGCAGAAACTGCCCCCTGTCGCATCTGCTGCCAGCCACAGTTGACCGCACCCACCGCACCGGCGGCAGCTGTATGACGGGATCTTCGCCCTCCAGCTCGGGGCAGCCGGGGCAGGACAGCACAAATTCGACCCGGAACTGCAGGCCAAGGAAGAGGGAGGGCGGGAGGCAGGCAGCAGCGGTGTGGCTGGAGGTGGCAGCACAGGCATACCCGTGCTTCGTGGCAGCACAGGCATGGACAGCAGGTTCAGCTGCTGCGGCAGCAGCCCAAGCTATGTCAAACGTTAGCTCCGAGCTCAGAAAGCCCCCCCCAGTGCCACAGCTGCCGCTGTTTGCTGAGCACACAGGTAGGGCCGCCGTCGTGGCCAGCCCATGCCCAGTTTGCACGGGCTCCCACCGGTGCACATGCAGGGTTGGGCCAACTTGCCTTGTCGCCGTTGAGTTCGGGTGAGAAAGTGACGTACTCCTGGTCAGCAAAGGCCTCCTGGTCGATCCAGGTGTCGCCATAAGAGCTGTCCCACAGCCCCAGCCCCCCGCCGTCCTCCTTCCAGATGCCGGCACGGAAGGAGGCTTTGTAGCTCACAGTGCCCACGACAGCGTGCAGCACGTACCTGCAAGGTGTGTGATGGAGGTACAGCGCAGTGATGGAGGCAGCAGTGCATCAAGAGGCACCGTCCAAGAGCAGCAGCAAATGAAGTACCTCAGGGCAGCGGCGGTACGCTGCCCCTGCTGCCGTACAGCGGTGGAGCCGACATCTCGCTAGTAGGCACCTGCCACAACACACCGCAGTGGACACGCCACACCCAAGCAAATTGCCCTGCCGCTGGCAGCAAGCAGCCGGGCACATCTCACGGAGTGTTGGCCTTGTTGATGCAATGTAGGTCAGTCTTTGCTGTTTCTGTCCCCTCTGTGTCAAAATTGAAGTGCTCCGTGTAAAAGTAAAAGAGCTCGCCGCCTGCAGGCAATGAGTAGTGGGGTGAACGGAGCTTGCCAGGCAAGCGGGCACGTGTGGGCTGCAGGGGAGACAGTTCGGTTCGCCGCAATGGTGTTGCCGGTACGACAGTCAGGCGAGCATTGGCATGCCATGGGGGAGAGGTAGTGCCCCGGGGAGCGTACCCCTGGTACAGACATGCCATGGCGGCAGGCTCACCTTTCCACCAGTTGGACCAGGAACTCTGCAAAGGAAGAGCACGCCAGCAGCAGTGAGCAGCGGGAGCCACACGCGTGCAGACCGGAGGCTGTGCCAGCCGCCGCCTACCGCCATGTCGCCTCCCATCCCTGCGCTCATCCCCACTTGCTGTCTTGCTTATGTAGCACAGTCGCCTGGCTCACCTGCTCGCTTCTGAGGACGACGCTTTCAAGGTAGACGATGGCCTGGCCATCGTCAGCAAACTTGCGGGTGCCGCCATCACGGGGGCAGTTGAAGCACTTGGTGCCTGCACGGGCAGGGTAGCAGAGGGGCGTCCTTCAGCTAGTCCGCATGCCACAGAAGGGCGTCTTCAAAGGACCTGGACGGAAGCAGGAGTGCAGCCGCTGGGCTGGGCACTTGCGGGGGGAGGCAGCTTCCGCCTGGCAGGCTGCACCCCAGAGTCCCCGCAGCCTGCCAGGCGGAAGCTGCCTCCCCCCGCAAGTTGCTGTATTGTTGGGCGCACTCACCGCTGAACAAGCCCCACAGGGCTCCCTCATACTTGCGGCCACCCGGTTTGCAGCTAGTGAAGTGGTCGTCGCCACCTCCATCGCAGGTGGCACAACTCTCATGGCAATCTGCACACAACAGTTGCCCACTGCAATCACTGACAGTTGCTGGCAGCCACTGCCGCCACTGCTGAGCAGTCAGCTGCAACAAGGCTGATAGGATCAGCAGCAGGAGAATCTGCGGCGGTTGCAGGGCAGGCATACAGATCGGCAAACCAGGCATGCAGATCTTGCCTTCACAGATAAAGTGTGCCTCGGTATAACCGGGGCCAATGGGACTAGTAAACCTGATTCATGGGTGCGGAAGTGGTGGGTGGGTGGGTGAGAGGCAGCACTGACTTCAGCAGGCATTGCCATAGGCGGGAAGAGGTCCCTGCTGCCCCGGCACTGGCCAACCTGTCCTACACAACCTTGCCAGCAATCCCAAGATCCCGCCCCTCCCGCAGCATGCGAGCTCACCCACACCACGCGTCGCAGCCGGTGCGGTCGTCGTTCCACTCTCCGTAATGGCCATCCGCACATGTGCCACGTGTGCAACGGCAGCCCATGTCATAAGCCAGCAGCCGGCGCCTGTGGGAGAGGCTGCTGTCATGCGGTGTGGCTCCCAGCTCTGTAGCAGCACCAGTGCTGGCCTCTGCACCGTCAGCCGGCAATGCGCTTTGCAGGCGCCGTTGCCGCCGACGTGCCGCACCAGGAGCGCTGGTGGGTGCATGCTTGGTGCCATTGAGGGCCGCTTCTTGGGCGGGGGCAGGCCAGCCAGGAGCGGCAACGCCGACAGAGGCTCCGGCTGCAGACCCGCCCTGTGCTCCAACCGCGGTGACGTGGGCTGCAGTGCCGCCAGCGCCTCCCGCGCTTGTGCCGGCACTGCCTACCGGTTCACCTGCCCTGTGGGCCGCGCCCTCTGCGCCCATGCGCTCCTTGTACCCCGGCGGCCCATGTGAGAGGGTGAGGTGCAGGCGCTTGAAAGCCCTCTCAGGTGCCATCTGTGGGAAGGAGATGGAGAAGAGGAAGAATGGTGCAGTCTGCGGGGTGTGGATCTATGTTTGAATGCAGACTCGGAAGAAACACAAGGCAATATGCAGCTACCAGGCAGCTACCAGGCAGCTACCTGCTGGGTGCGAAGTTCCAAGAAGGGTTCCTCTGGGTCCGAGCAGTCTTGCAGGGACACCGACACCACCTGCAGGCGTGGAGGTGTGCAGGGGGCAAGTAGAGCTGGGACAGGCTGCATGTAGGCTTAAAGGTGGCAGGGTGTGGCATGCTAGCACCTGTGCCAACACATGATGGTGTGCCCTGTATCACTCTGCACGCCAAGCCTGCACGGCATTGAAGTCCTCTCAGCTTCTTGATCCCTCCCAGCTGCCAGCGCACCGACTCAAGGCGCTGCTGCGGCAGCGAGTACGGGCCGTCGGCTTGTCCACCTCCTTTGCCTGCCCCACTGCTGCTGGCACTGGCTGCCTGCTGGCGGCCGCTGTTGATGACCAGAATGGCGCCCGGCTGCGTCAGGCCGGGTGCAGCTTCCCGGCAGCTCTGCGGTGTGTCGAACCAAATGTGCACAGTGCTGGCCGCCTCGGCTGCGCTGCCGCCGCTGCCTGCGCCGGCGGTGCGAGGTGCTGCCGTGATGTCGACGCCTGCCAGCCCTGCAAGCTGGGAGAGGTCTGCCACCCCTGGCAGCAGCTCCGCCTGCAGGCAAGAAATCAACCAGGCAGGTGGAAAGTGGGTCCACATCTCCCTTTGGGTAGAAAGCCCAGCTGCCGGCCTATTGCGGCAGCGGCAGCTGCTCCTCGGCCGATGCAGGCAGGCAGCCCCCTGTGCGCTCGTCCGGTCAGTTTGCCCGCCCGCCCGCCCTCTTGCCTCGTATGAGTAATGTGTGACCATTCCCTCCACATCCGTGTGGTCAAAGGTGTGGCGCTGCACGCCATCAGCAGATGCCTTGGGTGCCGCCTCCTGCAGCGGCGGGCAGGCGGGCGGGCGGGCGGCAACTAAGGGCCAGGGCAGTATTCGGCACTGCGATTTCGCTGTCCTGCACTCCGTGCCCGTCGGCCAATTGACACTCCCACTGACCTGCAGGCCGCGCCGCAGCTTAAGGGCATCCTCCGGGTAGACAGAGAGGCGGGCCTCGCCCAGGGGCAGCAGCACCAAGGCCAATATTAGTAGACGGGCTCCCCGACATTGCGGCATTGCCTGGATGGCGCTCTCAGCCTGCCGCTGAGCAGCCGCAGAGGCAGAGGGCTCCTCAGGCCCGCCGGTTGCGCAGTGCATACATGCCTCTCCGGTCTGCTCACGATAGCTCCTCTCTGCTGAAGCTACCAATCAGCTGTGGGAAAGGTTTCGGACCAGCGGGTTTGATGAAATAGAAGCAGGGGTAGTACAGTGCATTGCCCCGCCCCGCAAGCCTGCCGCCAGCAGGCGCCCCATCAGACAGTGCCCAGTGGGAGCACCAGCAGCACAAACGTGCCGAGTTCCCGACGTATTTCGAGCATATTATCCGGCCAAAAGCTTGCAATCACTGACGCACAAACCTGTGAAGCGGCGCACCTGCCATGGCATCCCGTCAGCACCGACGGTGCTGGCACCACTGTCGAACCAAGCGATCGTGTGTGCCCTGTTTTACAAGGAAGAGTAGCAGCACAGACTAGTGTTTCAGTGCATTCAAAGAGGTGCATGTGCGTGAGGTGTGTGTGGTGTGCAAGGGGGCAGGCGCCCCAACCCAGGAGATGACCCGAAGGGCAGCGGAAAAGAGAGAGGAGAGGCGGAGCTAGCTACCTGCCTATGCATACTATTGTTAGCGAGCACGAGCAAGCTGCCTGTCCAAGGAGGGCAGGGAAGTAGGGCAGGATTCTTCGAGTGCCTGATCAGTCAGGGCTGGAGTTAGTGAGTCGTGAGAAGCGGTGGCAGCGGCAGGGCACAGGGGCGGGGCGGCACGGGGACCCAGGGAATACACAGGGGCCACGCAGCGGCTGGCGCTGGCGAGAAGCAAAAGGGCGCAATCGGCATGCATGGTGGTGGGAGGAACGCTATGGATGATGTGTTGTCGCCAACATGGGGGGTGGGTGACGGCTGTGGGGGGGTGCATGTGTGTAGGAGGTCCAAAACGTGTGCACAGATAGTGAGGGGCAGTTGTGCCGCTGCCAGGCAGGCGGGGGCGCAAGGCATGCATAGCAGTGGTGCACAGGGGGGGAGGGAGTGCACAGGGTTGGTTTATCTGTTGGTTGATTGGCTGGGAATTCCATCGCCCATCGCCGAAGTGGAAAGAGTCAGTTTGGGGCAGGGTGCACGCAAGGGTCGGAGCGGAGCTGGAAAAGGCTGCCCAGTCATGAGGGCAGCAGAAGGCAGTGCACCCCGATCTAGCTTGTAGTGTAGTGGGTCAGGCAGCGCATGAAATGTGCAAATGAGCCAGAAGTAATCGGTACGGGCTGCCCGCTCTATAATAAGAAAGCTGGCGCATGGGTGGGGGGCCACACCGCCTGGGGTGGGCAGCTGTCTGCCACAGGCAGGCGCACAGTCCGGCCCGCACCAGCGGTCGGCACGGACGGTGGCGCAAGTCACGGCAGCGCCGCGCAGCGCGCCACGACGTGCCATGCTGTGGCGCAAGGCCACAATGTTGAGAGGCCGGCGGCCCCTCAGTTCACGTCCGTCTCAGCGCCGCAGTTGTTGAGGAGGCGGCGCAGGTGCAGCATGGCCTGCTGCCTGATGGTGTCGTCCTCGTGGATCACGGCGTTCAGCTCGGCCTCGCTGGCGCCGGCGCTGCCGGGGCGCTTGCGCCCGCCCCCGTTGCCCCGCGCCTCCTGCACCTGCTGCCGCGCCTTGAACTCCAGCTTGAACATGGCCTGGCGGAACTGCGGGGCAAAGGATAAATGGAGGGGGAAAGGGAAGACAAGGGCAGGGGAGGGTGTGGGCGGGAGGGAGAAGAGGCAAGGGGGGTGGGAGTTGGCTTGCAACTGTCTATGCTCCCAAGCCCACTTCGTGTGTGACAGGCAGGTGCACAACGTGGTGGCGCCTCTGATTTCCACCCAACACCCACCCTTACCTGCTTCACCGCCTCGTCAATGGCCCCCACGTTCATGCGCGCCAGCCGGCTGAACTCCCGCCCCATCAGCGCATCCGCCGCCTCGCGCTCCTCAGCGGGGGCGCAGGCAAAGTACTCCTGCGGGCGGGTGGCAGGGGAGGCGAGGCGCAGGAGGGGAGTGAGGCGGGCGGGCGGGAGGAGCAGGGGAGGGCCAGCGGGGGGGAAGGGAGGTGAGGCGGGAGTGCGCAGGAGGAGGGAGGGGGAGGGGGCCAATGAGGCATGGGGTCGAAGCAGGAGGGCCTGTAGAGCGCCTGCAGGTACCACACCTGCTCCCTGACCTGCCCAACATCACAACAGCTGCACCCTGGTTCTGCTCTGCAAGAGAAGCTGCTTGCATGGCTGGCTGGCAGCAGGCTCACTCACGCGCATCTTGTCGCGCAGCTTGCGCAGGGAGCAGCGTGCGCGGTAGGGCCAGCGGCCCAGCCCGTTCTGGCGGCACAGCTGCAGCAGGGGCGCAGGGACGGTTGGTGGCAGGATGCGTGAGTCTGTGGCTCTCGAGTTGTGCTGCCAAAAGCAGGAGGCACACCAGCATCCCTTGGTGTGCATGCTGGGCAGGCAGGGACCCCTCTACCCTGTCCTCCTACCCTGCCTGCATCACCCCGTGCTCTGCAAGCGCCACTGCCTCCACCCCCACCCACTCCCTTTCCCCCGTGCCCCCCCCACCTTCTTCAGCGTGGTGACTCCCACTCCCAGCTGGGTGGCAGCCGCCTGCAGCGTCATGTCGAAGAAGCCCTGGGGCAGGGGGAGGGAGGGGGAGAGGCGGGGGAGGCAGTGGAGCGTGGTGGGACCACTGGTGTGGGAGGGTGAGGTGAGGTGCACCAGTTGACGTCTTGGTTGGGCAGCTGGGCAACTGCTTTGCAGTCGCGTGGCTGGCCACGCTGGGCTTAAGCAGCTTGGCCGAGGCTTAAGCAAAGGCCAGGTTTCCAGGGACCTCCCCCTCACCTCCTCTTCCAGGAAAGACACAGTGAGGTCCAGGCGAGGCTCCCCCTCTCCCTCCATCCCCTCCTCCTCCTCGCCCAGGCGATCCCCGCCCGCGCGTGCGCCGCCATAGCCCGCGCCGTCGTAGGCCGCGCCGCTGTCCACGTCGCAGCCGGCCAGGCGGCTGGCGGGGCTGCCGTACTGCTCGCCGCTGGAGGGTACCATGTGGAAGGTGCTGATGTCGCTCATCAGGCTGGGCCTGCAGCAGAGGGTGGGAGGGAGGGAGAGGCGGCGGCGGCAAGAGGAGGCGGGTTCAGCGGGGCTGGGGGGCTGGGCAGGGGGCGGCGGTATGGAAGGCAGGAGTGGGCAAGGCGGGAATTGGAAAGCGGTACGCGGTGCGGCAGGCGGGCGGGCGCTCACCGGCGGCTGCCGCCCGCGGAGGTGCGGCGCGCCTTGGCGGGGCTCTTGAACGGCTCATACGTCCCCTGCTCCTGCTCCTGCCCCTCCTCCTCCTCCTCCTCGTCCTCCGCACAGCCCAGCAGCGACACCCGCTTGCCCTTGAACAGCGAGCGGTGCGAGCCGCTGCGCCCCGCCGCGCCGCCGGCGGCGGCCTCCGTGGCGCGCCCCTCCAGCCTGTCTGCCTGCGGCGTGTGCCGGCACGGCGGCGTGCCCCCGCGCGCCGAGCCCAGCATGAAGGCGCTCCAGGGGCTGCGCCCGGGGAAGCGCCCCTCCATGAGCGCGTCCATGCTCTCCTCATTCACGTCCACCGTCTCCATGTTGAGGTGCACAAAGTGCAGGCTGCAGGGGGGAGGGCAGGGGGGCGGGGGAGGGTGGAAAGGGAGCGCAGCAGGGTGCCGAGTGGGGCGGGCGGGGCAGCAGCGCCCCGCCTGGCTGGTTGGTTGGCGGTTGGAAGCTGCTGCGAGGACAGCTGCGCCTAGCCATGGGAATCTGGCGGTACGAGGGCCCGCCCACGGCCCCACTCGCATCCCCCTCAGCACAGCTCGTCTCCCCTTCCTCTTCACCTCCTGCCACTTCTTTCTTGCATGCCTCCTCACCTCAGTGGGTCGCTTGCCACGTTGACCACCTGGTCCAGAGACCGCCCGGTGGCGTTGTTGGCGGCCAGTCCCCCTAGGGAGATACCCAGGAACGGGGTGGCCCCCGGGGACAGCAGCGGCAGGGAGGGGATGCCGCAGGGCGTGCCCGCCAGCGAGCCCACGCTCAGCGGCTTGATGGGCATGGGCGTGCTGTCGCAGGGCGGGCCCAGGCCCAGCACTGTGGGGGACAGCAGCCAGGCATCGCTGCCGCTGGAGCAGGCGCCCTCGCCCAGGGTGTTGCATGCCAGGTTGCCGGGCTGGGAGAACAGCAGCAGGGGGGTGTTGCGCTTGTCCAGGCCCTGCAGGCGGAGTGGAAAGCGGGGGAGAAGGGGCGGTTGAGGAGGGCAGGTGGCTCGCCTGCGCAGGGGCGGTTGGGGGGTGGTTGACCGGCGGTACTGCGGCAATTGCTGGCGCCGGGTCAACGCGCCGGCCCAATGTGAAGGCTTGCGAGGAGCCTTGCTCATGGACCCCTCATGGCTGCTTCCCTCGCCACCCAGCGCCCAGCACATGCAGCCAGCCCTAGCATGCGCCCTCTACACCAACGCCGTACCGAGGCCTCCTGCAGCGCCCGCACCGCCGGCGGCGTGTCGCTGCCATACATTGCGTGCCTTGTCTGCAAGCCAGCAGCGGGGGCATTCTCGTTGATCAGTCATGCAAAGCGACCTCTGGGATTGGTGAGGTCGGGGCCGGGCGCCGCGGCCTCGGGAGCGGGCAGGCCCGAACCCCAGCTTATGCGGCCGCCAGAGGACGGGCTGCACCACATTCTGCGGCCGTTCTCAACCAGGCTCTGGCCCTCCACAGCCGGATCGGGACGGCCCAGGGGGCCGTCCGCCAAGGGAGGCGCCAGGGCCATCCCCTTGGTGAAAGAGCCCTGGACTTGCTCCTATCGATGGACCGCCCACCTGCTGAAGGCTCGAATGCAATGCTGAAGCGGAAAAGCGGAGCGGGCCGACCACAGGGCGGGTCAGGAGGCTTGGAGAGGAGCAGCCAAGTTCAGCACCAGCGGGATGGCAAGTTCTGCCGGACGACGGCAGCGTGTAGCAACGTGAAGAAGCTTTCCCAGGGGCACGAAGGCCACCCGGTGGTTGGTGGGTGGCCGTGTTTCGGTGGCGTGAGCCTGGGTGAACCGAGCTTGAACTGTACCACCTGGCTGGTTGACCTGGCCCCAGAAACCCCCACCCCCGTATGATCCGGCCTGACCGGTGTTACATTGGTGTCGAAGTGGTACAGAGGGGCGCGGGCATGGGGTGCGGTCAAGGAAGAGCTGCTGCCGCCGCCGCCGACGGCTGGCAGCTGCACGCCGAGTGCCGCTCACGCGCCCGCGCTGCTGGTGCTGCCGCCAGCTCGCCGGCTCTGCACATCATAATTGTACACCCGCGCCATGGACACCTGCAGGCCGGAATGCACGCAGCCAGCTCATTTAGCAGGCGTCCCTGGTGCTTGGGAAGGGCGGCACGCCGCGGCATCCACCAGCGCTGCGTCCGCCGCCGGCGCCGCAGCGCCGCCCACGCCTTGCCCCTCCGCTCGACTTCCCCCAGGCCCCACTCACGTCTGTGGTATTCAGCTACTCCCTGATGTAACCATTCTCCGCCGTGAGGCCCACAACAGTGTGTAAGCAACCAGGACAGCTGGCTCCAGCAGCACGCCACACACCAGCGTGCCCCGCCGCCTCGGTATCCACCCATCCCTCCCTTCCCCCGCTCCCCGCCGCCTCCCTCCCAGCCCAGCACCCAGCGCCCAGCACCCACCTCTGTGGTGGTCAGCTGGTCCTTGATGTAGTCGTGCTCCCACTGCACCACCGCCAGCTGCTTGCCGCACCCCTCCAGCTGCGTCTGCAGCAGCCGCTGGGCATCCGCCAGCTCATACTCCAGCATCACGTCAGCACCCAGCCACAGGTTGACGCTCGTCACATCTGCCACCTTTGCCCGCGCAAACACCTGGTCGCTGAGGCTGAAGTCCAGCACCGTCTGCACGGCGGGGGAGCGGTGTGGGGTGCGCCGAGGCGGGGGCAGGTCAGCGAGAGCATGGGGAGCTAACAAGTAGGGTGAGCGGCGCTGGCGTGGCGCCCTGCAGCATGCTGCATCCCTCGGCATGCGTTGCGCCTCCCGCATACACCCGCCAGCCCGCTTGCTTGCCCGCCCAACAGCGTGCCTCACCGGTTCATCCGCCTCTTGGCGCTGCAGCAGCAGGTTCACCGCCTCCAGGCACTTTTTGATCTCCGGCTGCTTGAACGCCAGCCGCCGCTTGCGCTGCACCAGCTCCGCCTCAATGTACTTGTACTTCTGGTGGGCACCACGCAGCTCAGTCAGCACCTCCTCCGTGGTGCGCCCTGCTGGGGTAGAACAGGTGGGGGATGGGAGGGGGTGAGGGTCGGCGAGGCGGCTGCGGCAGGTGGGCGGCAGGCGGCAGCGGCGGCAGGCAGCACCGGGGCAAGGCAAGCGGACCGCCCCGGAGACCGCTCGCTCACCCTGCATGTATGCATTCACGTCCTCCATGAACACCGCCGCGGGCACAAGCTCCGGCAGGTTGGAGAGCGGTTCTGCTTCTTCCGCCATGCTGCTCTTGCTGCTGCGGTCGACTGTGATAGAGGGTCTGAGCGATCTCTAGAATATGTCGGGCTAGTCAAACAGCGGAAGCGTCAAACCGGCAGGGGTGATGGGCGAGTTCTGGGCGGGCTCAGCCTTCTTGGGGGTGCTCAATTGACTTTGCGGCGCGATGACGTGTTGCAATGCCGCAGTCTCCTTCTGCCGACTCCACTTCCTGCGGCGCATGCGGGCCAGCTCGGCACTCCTCTCCTGAAGAGGATACCGTCATCAGGCACTCGCACAGCAAGCCTGGAGATTTCTTTGCATTGCCATATTGCAGCTCAAGGCCGCCCCAAGCCGCTGCCGCCCACCGTCTAGGAACACCTCCCCAACAGCGCCACTCCACACAGCTCGTCGTCATGGCCAGCGCAGCAGTCGCATTCACCGCTGCCCACATGCCTGTGGCCGCCACCCGCGCGGCGCGCACCCCCTTGTGCCGCGCCGCCGCCACGGCTAGCCTCCAACACTCCCGCCTGGCCGCCGGCCTCGCCGCCAGCCGCAGGTGCGCTGCTGGAAGGGGACAGCATGCCTGTGTGGAAAATCAAAGAACAGAGCTTCACTCTTGCTTTTTCTTGGGACAAAACCTGGCTGCAAGTGCGCACTCTAGACCACACCTGCTTTGCACTCTCCCCGCTGCTCCCGTACCCGCACGTCTGCTCGGTCTGCAGGCAGTTCACCCGGCAGCAGCGTGGCACCGGCCTTGTGGTGTATGCCAACTGGGGTGCGCCCGTGGAGTTTGCTGCCGGCAAGGTGCGCAGCGTGGCTGTGTAGAGGGGTGCGAGGCCACGCTTGGCAGCCGTGCAGTTGGTGCTTGCCGAGGCTGCCAGTGCCCGCCCGCCTGCCCAGCCCGTCCCGCCTGCCCAGCCCGTCCCGCCTGTCACCCAGTGGCCAGCACGCGGAAGCCTTACAACACCCGCTGCCTACCCCCTGCTCTGCCGTTCGATCGCCCTGCAAGCTGTCTCAGTGTTGGAGAATGAGCAGGAGGCTGAGCGGCTTAGGTCTCGCTGTCGCTCGCTGCCTATGCCCATGCGCCCCGCTGTCGCTGTCGGACCCGTCATGCCTCCGTGTCCGCACACTGTTGCTCTGTGCAGGTGCTGGAGAATGAGCGGGAGGCCGAGCAGCTGCAGCGGCTCAGGGTGCAGATCGGCGGCGCTGCGTCAGCGTACACCAAGGCGGGGCAGTACATTCAGGTGGGCAGGCTGCCTCAAGGGGGGCTGCCATGAAAGGGCCTGCCACATGGCAGCAGCAGCACATTTGTGGTGCAGTCCTTTCACGCAGCTGAGAGCGGGGTGGGGGGTGTAGAGTGGCACCTCGGTACGGTTGGACGCCCCTGTGAGGTGGGCTCTGCGCCCGAGGCTGGGGCCCCTCTGCCCCACCCTCAGGGGCCCAGTACGGGAAGGTGTGCATCCCACCACTGTGTGATCCTGGCACACCATTGTAGATCCAACGTCAAACCCTTGAACCTCACCACGGAAAGCCAAGTTTGGGTGAGGAGGCCAAGTTGGCTTGCTTGCCACTGTTTCGGTGTGCGCCTCAGCTGAAGCTTGCACGCTGCATTGCCCCGTCCTCTCCCAACCCTCCCGCAGGCCAAGTTTGGGGAGGAGGGCAAGGCCGGCTTCTTTGCCATCGCCTCACCCCCCGGGGCGGACAAGGAGAACGGCACCGTGGAGCTGCTGGTCAAGGCGCAGGGGGGCACCGCAGAGCAGCTGTGCGCCGCCGCGTCAGGTGGGGCGGGGGCAAGGCGGCAGTGATTTTGTGGGGCTGTGGGCTCGCCATTTGTGCTGGGAGGGGTGCAGGCGTTGAAGTCCGCTGCACCTCACATGCTGCAGCTTTGCCGGCAAAGCGCACCGCCCTCAACCTGGGCGGCCAGGAAGCAGAGTCACAGAGCCTGCTGGCACCCACGCTGCCCACCAGCTCCGTTGCCGCCCGCCTGGCCGTGCCCCCTGCCCGCCTGCAGGCGCCGAGCTGCTTGTGAGCGCCCCCATGGGCAAGGGCTTCCCTGTTGAGTCGGTCCCACCCGCCGACGTCTCCACCATCCTCATCTTTGCCACCGGCTCGGGTGAGGAACGAGGATTGGGGGTTGAGGGGCGGCACAGGGTGTGGGAGGGAGAAGCAGGCAGGCGGGGGGAGAGTGCCTGCAAGGGTTGCGTCGCCCTGCCTCGCCTTGCTGGTCGTCGGTCGTTGGCAAAGCCTACTGGTGCCGTCCTCACCAGTACCTTACTGCCCTCCTCTCTCGTCTCCACCCTCCCCCTGCAGGCATCTCCCCCATCAAGGCGCTGATCGAGTCGGGCGCCCTGAAGGCTGGAGAGCGCGCCGACGTGCGCCTCTACTACGGCGCCCGCTCCCCCGCCCACCTCGCCTTTGCAGACGCCATCCCCGCCTGGGAGGCCTCCGGCGTCAAAGTCATCCCCGTGTTCTCTGAGGCAGGCCAGGGCTACGTGCAGGACGCCTTTGCCAAGGTGGGTGGGAGTCTGGATGGGCGGGTGCCCGCCCTGCCCTGCCCCGCACCGCACCGCCCTGCCTGCCTTGGCTCTGCCTGCCCTGGTCCTGCTGCGTCTGCGCTCTGCAGTGCGCGCCCTTTGTGTTGAATGTTGAACGAAGGCCTGCCTCCTTTCCTCCCCCTCGGAGGCCTCTCCCCCTGTGCCTCGTTCATATCCACGCCAATCTTTCCATTTTTACACCCTCCAAGTGACGGCATCACAAACGGTTTTGGCCTTCACCGCCAACCTTCCCACCGCCCCGGCCTCCTCCCTCATCCTTCCCTGACCTTTCTCTTGTGTCCCTTCCGCCCACCGGTGCCCCCCTGCAGGACGACGGCATCACCGACTGGGCGGGCGTGGCGGCTGTGCTGTGCGGGCAGAAGGACATGGCTGTGGCCATCACCGAGCTGCTCACCTCCAAGGGCGTCCCGAAAGAGCGTCTCCTCACCAATTTCTGAGCCCTTCCCCCCAGCCAAGTGACTCAAACCACCATGCGACCATAACCAAACAAGGCGTCTCGTTTTGCGGTGCCCGCGGTGGCTTCTGCTGTCGGAGGAGACATGCCCATGGCCATTGATTGTGTGAAGGCCTACCACCCTGCCTCCTGGAGCATTGAAACGCCCTTCCTGGCTGCCAGGCAGCCCTGCCCCCCTGCCCTGCTGTTATTCCCGTCATGTTTCCTGCCGGTATTCTCTGCTCCGCACCTCCCTTTTCATTCGTCATCCGCGCAGCTGCGGCCATCTCTCTGCTTTCTGCGAATCAGATTGACCCCACCAGACATTCTTACTGCCCTGCTGCACACCTCACATGCCTCTTGCCCTTCTGCGCTCAATTTTCTCACTTACATTGGAGTTGCAAGAGAGGTGCACTTGGGATGCCGGCAATGGCAGGCAGCGATGGCACAAGGGCAGGCGGGGAATGAACAGGCACGAGGTGCATGGTGTGTGGGCACCACGCCACGGAGCGGGCTAGTATACAGGGTGGGTACAAGCTCTGGGGGGCAGGCATGCGCATGGGAAAATGGGGCAGGCTACAGGCAGGGGACCGGCGTGGCAGCAGATACAGTGCAAGGATGCGTGCGCAGCAGCAACAGAAACGGCGGAACCCATGCAGTCCAGCTGAGGGAGGGTGGCTGAGGGAGGGTGCAGCAGGTGGGGACGTGGGCCAGCAGAGGAGATGGGACAGGCGAGGGCGCCGTCACGTGGCAGGCACACAAGGCCATGGCAGCCGGCTGCGAGGCATGGTGGCAGCGGCCAGCCCTGGCCAGGCATCGATGCCCAGCAACCTGGAATGCTCAGATCCCGGCTTGCGCGTTGGCGAAGCTGCGCCCGTCCCCGCCCACGCGGTCCCCGGTGCCAGGCGCACGCGCTGCCGACTCTGCCTCGGGCTCCGGGTGGGCAAGCAGGTTTGAGTCGTCCCCCACTGGAGCCTGGTCCTCCGCCTGGTACACATCTGGGTACTCGTACTGCAGAGGGGGTAGAGGGGGTGGGAAACAAGAGTGGGGAGGAAGGCTGAGTATGTGGGGCTTGATCTTCTTCTGCTTCGCAGGCGTCCAGGGTTTGAATCAAGGGCCAGAGGCAAAGGTGGCCATGTTCTTAAAGAAAACAATGGTGATGCAGCGACCGGTCAGCAGCACACCACCTGCTGCCGACCTGCCCAGCATCTGCCCTACACCCTCCCAACACACCCACCTGCAGCTTGCGGGAGGGTATGTACCGCCCCAGTGTGGGCGAGTAGCCCTCAAAGAAGGAGTCGAGGGCGCGGTGCACGATGCGGCACCCCTCCACCGGCTCCATGTTCTCCTGGGCAACGGGGGGGGGGGGGGGGGGGGGGGGGGGGGGGGGGGGGGGGGGGGGGGGGGGGGGAGTGACGTTCATCTGTGTCAGGAATGGGCTAAGCCATGGGCCATGTCTTTTGAGGTCCCCATGCTGTCCTGGGCAGCGCACGTGGTGACCGGGAAACAATGCACGAGGGGAACAGGGGGACGGTGCAGCACACACAGAGGGAGGACAGGAGGACGTGCAGAGCTGTCCCGGGGTCCACACATGTTCATCATGTTTGCTGACAGCATGCAGAGCTTGCCTCCCAACTGTGAGCCATCTGGGCGGCCTCGCTTCCTCTCTGCCTGCTCCAAGTCACACCTTGCCGGCCCTTTTACCCACTCACGGCTCTCCCCAACTGCGCCCCCCCGCCTACAAACAGCCACCCGCAGTGCCCCTGCCCCCCTGCCCCCTCACCTCCCCCAAACAGCCTGCTGCAGTCGGTCTCGTCGGGCAGGCAGTGGTAGAAGGGCTGGTCCGCCTGGCGGATGTTCATCTGCCGCATCCACTCCTCGTCCCGCTCGCACCGCCGGTCCCAGCCAAACACCACACCCCGGTACCCAAACTGCGTTGGAGAGGAGAGGGCGGCAGAGCGGGCGGCATGTCAGAGGAGGCGCGCTGGAGCAGGCAGGTCCCGCCTGCGCACACTGGGTCACCAAGACCCACCCACCTGCCATCCTCGCACCTGCCGCACCCCGTCCCTGTGTCCGCATCCCCGTCCCTGTGTCCGCATCCCTACTTTCCGCGCACCTTCTTGCCGGCTGAAAACGCCGAGGCATTTTCCCACCGCACACTGCATTCCCCGCCGGTTTATACAATTATAGTTCATGCACTTCTTGGTGCCCTCTTCCAGCGCCCCACCCCGCGCCCCACTGCACCCCCACCCCACCGCACCTTCTTGTGCTGGAACACCTGCCCCACAGCAAAGTTCACGCCCTGCCGGTCCTCCCGGTCCCGCCGCGTGTCCCGCATCGCCTGCAGCAGTGGCAGCCATGACGTCGACTGTTCAGTGGATGCAGCAACGACGCTGACCTCGAGGGAATGCAGCAAGGAAAGCGACAGATCTAAGGCATCCCAAACTCTGTAGAGCTTTAGCTGCCCTGGCGCCCGGTACGGTTACGATTCAGCGGGTATCACCCATGCGGCAGGCCACGAGTATGCTTGCAAGCTTCACCTGCAGCTGCGCGTGGTATGTGGTGTGCAGCAGGCGCACGCCCTCCAGCCCCCGGTCCAGCGCCTCCTCGGCTTCCGCCCCCACAGCGGAGCGCGACGCATCAAACGCGGCGCGCGCCACCTGGGCCACAGCACCCGCGTCTTGCAGCGCTAGTGGGGTACCCCGCAGGTGCGGGGCTAGGTAGTAGACGTCGCTGCACAGGGGTCGAGGTGGACGAGGAGAGGGGCACGGGGGGAGGTGCGCGGTTCTGTGGCGACGGTGGCAGCGGTGGGCAATGAGCGGAAGTGGTGATGAGCAGCCAGAAGTGCTGGGTGAGCGCAGCGGGCAAGAATTGAGGGCATAGAGTAGAGGGCTGTCGTGCTGGCGGATCTGAGTCGTCACGCATCGTCGAATGGCGTCGGCAGCGTTCAAAAAACAATCCGCTCTCTTCAACCTCTGGCTGCACCCCAGCGGCAGCGTGGCAAGCTGGCGCTGGCTCCAAGACCCTGCCTCTCCTTGCCACAAATCCTCACCTGGCCTTCAGGCTAAAGGGCACATCTGCATTGTCCCGGCTCCACTTCAGCGTGGCACGAAACAGCGCCAGAGCCAGGCGGCGGGTGGCCGACGGCTGCGCTGCCGCCGCCATTGCTCAGCGCTTCGGGCTGCCCTTGGCGGATTCCTGGTTTACCAAAGAGTGCAACAGCTGGCAGGCTGCAGCATGGGAGAGGAGGGGAGCGGCTGCATTGGTCCAGCAAACCGTGCGGAAGGCGGAGGCGCCGTGCGTGGCGCCGCCGCAGCCAGACAATGTCAGCCAGTGCACCGCCTGACCGGCCTTGCGTACGCCACTGGATTGAACTGGGAATCCTCTGCATACAGCACCAAGCCAGTGGCCACCGCTCCTTCCGAGCGTCCAGGAAGTGGCCAAGCTGCACTGGCGGCCCCAGCCAGCTTCAATAAGTGGTTGTAAGCCAGCCAAACCAACCAGCAGCGCCTGCAACGCACCCAAGCGACTCGTGGGCAGCCTCGGAAGCCTTGCCGGCACGGAGGTTGGCCAGACAGGGCGCGTGGGCTTAGCGGCTGTGATCGCGGGCAGCAAGACGCCCGAAATGCAGAGCCTCGGGTGAGCAGGAACGCAATTGTGAAGACAGCGTGGCATTTCTTGCTCCCGCCTGTGAGGGCTCGGGACTGTGATGTAGCGTGATTGCTACTTGCATGGAAATTTTGTGAAGCCCAGTAAGCCGCTTCGGCAGACTGCTGCACACTTTCAAGAGTTGCGTGAGCGGCAGAGCGGCTGGCAGAGCAAGCAGGCGGCGAGCTACCCAGCATTGCTTAGCGCATGGTACCGCGATCACGGTGCTAGCGCCTGGGCCTGAGCGAGCCGCTGAAAGATGAAGCTCGCAGATTGTTCACCCAGTGTCAAGGGGCCCGTGGGTGAGGCGCTGCGTGCGGGATGCCACAAAGTGTCAGCACTGGGCGGCATCCGACACCGCGTCTGGACGGGTTGGCGCTCCACTGGCTTTGCGGACGCGCCACCGCTCCCCGCCGGCGCCGCAGCACGTTGCCCGTCACGTTGCCCCTGTCTGCGCCACCCCTGCAGACTTCACGGGCTACTGGGCGCTGGTGAAGCACGAGGGTCTGGATGAGTTCCTGAAGGCCGCGGGCTTCCCGTGGGTGGTGCGCAAAGCAGCAGAGCGGTTTGGCGGGTCGGCGATCGACGTCGTTGCGCACACCGGCGCTGTGCTGCATGTGACGTCCCTCAATGCCAAGGGCAGCTGGACTCGTTCATACGACACGGACCGGGAGGTGCAGCAGCGCAACGCGGAGGGCACGATGTGCAAGACCACCAGCTGGTGGGAAGGTGGGTGCTGGCAGGGGGCTGGGAGGGTGGCGGGCTGGTGGGCAGGCGAGAGCCAGCTGTTCTGTGGGTGCTGAACAGGTGGTGTGTGAAGGGAGCTGGCGGAGGGCCGCCTACGTAGCCTCCTCATGCTGCAACCTGGGAGTTGTCATCTCCACGCCGTCTGTGCTGCCCAGCCGTGCCGACCTGCGACTGCCAAGCACAAGCCCGTATGATGCCACTGGAAGAATGCTGCAATCGAATGCTGCACTTTGACCGTGGGTGGCAGCATGCTATCCGCAGCCTGCGTCCCCAGCTTACATCACTTGCCATAGCTGGCAGCGGAGATGCACTCGCCCACCGCCCAGCTGCCCGCGCCAACCAGCTTGTGCGCATCCGTTTTTGCCCTCTCCTGCAGGCCGTGTGTTCCGCAGCCGCATGGAGGGGTCAGAGCTGGGGGTGCTCGAGTCCTGGCGCTACATCCGTGGCAACAGCATGGCGGTGCGCACGGCGCTGCGCCTGCCTCCGCGTCCGGCAGCTATTGGCGCCGTGAGCAGCGTGAGCGGCGTGAGCGCTGCCGCCACCAACGGCAGTGCGGTGCACGACGCCGGCGCCGGCACCTCTGCAGCAGGGCAGCAGCAGCAGCAGCAGGGGCAGGAGGTGGTGTGCTTCTGGTTCTTTGACCGCATGGAGACGCTGCAGCGCCACGTGGCGCGCGGGCGCGTCGGCGGCAGCCTGCTGCAGCAGATCGAGCAGGGTGAGCTGATATGTGGGGGGTGGGGGGTGGGTGGAGTGGCAGGGGCATGGCCTGTATGGGGGCTGGGGTTGCGCTGCTTCTCCCTGTTGGTGCAAGCTCCCGAGGTGTGTGCAGCAAGGGGGGATGCTGTTCTGTGGGGCTACATGCGGGGCTTGCCATGCAGGCGGCTGCGGCGGGGCCCACAAAATCATAGGCCTGCCAACCTACCTACCTCCCATGCCCCCTCCTCCCTGCAGACCAGCGGCGCGTACAGCGGGCGACACGCAAGGACACGGCATACATCCAGGTGAGGGCGGCGGGGCAGGGCCCGGTGGTTGTGTTGCGGGGGGTGTGCAAACCTAGGTGGGGGCTGGTGCCGGCCAACACCACTATGGCCTCCCACTTTTTGAGCCATTTTGTTTAACCTGCGCACCATCCTTGCTCACGCCCTCCCCCGTGGGACACACCCAGCACTGATCGACGGCTGCACGCGCGTGCGCTCAGCGCGATGCCGCAGCGTTTAAGTAATCACGCCTCGATCCGCCCCCTTTCCGCTGGCCCCCGCAGGACGTGCTGCTGGACTGGCAGCGCTGGCGCTCCCCCGCCGACGACTTCATACACCTGGCCTCCCCGCCGCCGATGGCGTCCCGCCACGGCATGCACCGCCGCCGCCGCTCTCCGGGCAACATGAGCCCCGCGCTGAGCCCTGCCTCCATGAGCAAGAGCCCCTCAAACGACAGCCTCATGGCGCTGCCCCAGGGTGGGTGCGCGCTCACCTCGTTGGCATGCCTGCCTGGGCTGCTGTTGTGCCCGCCGGTGCCAGCTGCACGGTGCCTCTCCATCTCCTGCTGTGCGTGTGCTGCGCCGAGCCGCGCCCCTGCCGCCCCTCTTTTACCAGAGCAGAGCAACGCTTTGCCGCCCTCCTGCCTGACGGCCCCCTGCTCCTGCCTCGTTGCTGGCGGCACCCGCAGGGCTGGAGATGCGGTCGGAGGCTCGCTCAGTCCACAGCGAAAGCCGCAGCCGGCTGGCAGAGAGCGAGCTGAGCACTGCTGCTCTGGACAGGATGGCCCGCCAGGCAGCGGCGCTTGCGCTGGGGCCTCCTGATGCCGGCGCCGTGGACAGCGCGTCCTCGCCGCGCCTGCGCCTGGCAGCAGCAGCAGGTGCGCACGCGCAGGCGCATGCGCAGGCGGCGGAGCAGCAGCAGCAGCCAGCGCAGCAGTCGGTGCAGCAGCCAGCGCAGCAGCAGGCAACACAGCAGCACCAGCAGCACCTGGCATCTCAGCCGGCGGGGCAGCAGCAGGCGGGGCAGCAGGCGGGGCAGCCGGCAGGTGAGGGGCAGGAGGATGCGGAGGATGGCAAGGCGTACAGCCGGGAAGCCACTCTGTCCTACCCCAGGGAGGGGGGTGCCATACCTGTGGAGCCGCGCCCCCCACCCGGCCCCGGCTCAGGGCCTGGCTTGGGGCAGACAGACTCCCTCACCTTCCGCCCCGCTGGCGCAGCAGGCGCAGCAGGCGGCCCGCTGGAGCCCGAGGCACCCCTGCCGGTCTCCACCAGTGCCCTGCTGCACCCAGTCGTGGGCTCGGGGCCCGGCAGCGATGCCGCCACGCGAGGATCGGTGCAAGGCAGCGCTGTGGGCAGCGGCGGGGCGATGCCGGCGGGCCCGGCGCACCACCGCTCGGCGTCGGCTGGCAGCGCCGCGGGCCACTCCCGCTCTGTGCACTACAAGAGCCTGTCAGCCGACTCGACAGCCAGGGGTAAGTGCCCTGGCCTGGCTGGCTGGCTGGCTGGCTGGGGTTTGAAATGCCTAGGTTTTGCAGGGGGCAATAGAGGGGGGTGGGCACGCAGGGCTTGCTGCTGCGCCTGGCTGCCCGCCCGCCCAGGTGTCTTCCTGGATACTGCCTGAGCACCCGGGTGTCTCTTACCAGCCTCCCTACCTGCGTCCCCGCCTGCCAGCCCGCGCCTCACACTGTACACCACCCCTCTTCACGCCTCACGTCCCCCTCTGGCCCCCGCCCCCCGCCCACCATGGCGCAGGCGGCAGCACTCCGGGGCGCGCCAGCCCTCGCTCCGTGCCCGTCACCCAGCACCCGCTGCCGCCCAGCGAGCAAATCATGGCCTTCCGCCTGCACGAGTTTGGGGACGCGCGTGGCATCGCCTCTGGTGGGTTGGCAGCGCGAGCTTGTGTGTGTGTGTGTGTGTGTGTGTGTGTGTGTGTGTGTGTGTGTGCGTGTGATTTGCCAGGCAGTTGGGAGGTGTGTGCCAGTGAGTGCACGCGTGGCAGGGCGCGTCACATGTGTGGGGCGCGGCAGCAAGGGGCTGCATGGAAGCCAGGCCGGCATGAGCTGGCATGAGCAAGCGTGGGTGCGGCTTGCAGGCCTCTCGGCACCAAAGCTGCAAGGCTGACCATTGGATGGGGCTTCCTTGACGCTGCTCTCACCCAGGAGGGACCCCGGTGAGAGGGTTCCTGCTCTGGTATCACCCACTCACCCAGCCTGTCCTTGCTGCTTTCAACGCTGGCCTCACTGCTGCAGTGGTGCCGGTGGCCACGCCCAACGACACGGCGGAGCCGCAGCTGCTGAGCATGAGCCCGGAGCAGGTGGGGGCAGCCGCCAGCTGTCCGCCACTAGCTGGCATGCGCAAGCACATGCCCAGCTTTTCTCTGCTGCTGGCAGCGCTGCCCTGCTCCACAGTGCACTCTACGCCTCCGTGCCTCCAACCCTGCTGCATGCTTGGCTGGCACCGCCAGGCTGGCAAGCAGGTGTCACTCGCCTGTTGCTGCTCGCCTCATCTCAGGCTGACTGTTGCGTACCACTCATGTTGTTTCATCCCATCTCACCCACCCCTGTTGTTTCACCCCATATCACCGCACCCCGTGCAGGCAGAGGAGACGGCCGCTAAGCTGCGTGAGCTGGAGCTGGAGATGATGCTGCGGCGGCAGGAGAACCGGCGCGGCTGGCCCTGCTGCTGCTTCGTGCTCACTCTGGCCAGCGACACGCTGCCGGATCACCTGCGGGTGTGGGAGAGCCGGCTGACCTAGCCGGGCGCAGCAGATCCACCCAGCAGTTGGCTTCAGTAAGCAACTGGTGGGCAGAGTGCAGCACCTGGTAGGTAGTGCCAGAACAAACCCACCCCCGCCCCATGCGCTGTTTGGCACTTGTGCGTGATGTGCTGCATTTTGCTTATTCTGTAGAACACATTGCCTTGCCGGCTTATTGTAAACCCGCTCATGTCATCTTATGATAGGAAGAGGACAGCCGTGATGAGACGTTTGACACTGGGTGCGCCATTGCATAAAACACATGCTGCGCTGTGACCGCCGCACACAAGTCTGCTCACACACCTGACCTGGTGTGCATGCCATGGTATGCAGAGTGATTGCAGCACCCCCATGCGGGGTAGAATGTACAGTCGCAGCAAAGTGACCCATTGCAAGCCAGGCGGGCAGCGGCATCTGTGGCAGCCTTGCGAAGGGCACACTCCGCCAGCACAGGTTGGGAGTGATGCTGTAGGACGCCTGGGAACGCCCTGCCTAACGCAAGCACTGGTGGGCGCTCTAGGGCAGGCTTGGGGAGGCCACCCACACTCCCCCTCCGCAGAACACATCCTTCTCAAGCTGACACGCCCCCAGCTTTAAGCTCTTGCAGCTTCCCGCCCGGCTTCTGCCCAGCCCGCTTCTTCTCAGAAGTCGTCCTCCTCCTCCAGCGCCGCCTGCAGCTCCTGCTCCTGCCGCTCGCGCAGCGCCGTGGCGTCCTCAAACTCCTTGGTGGCGCCCCCGCCCTCGCCGTACCGCATCGCCTTGATGGCCTGCCGACGTGAGGGGAGGGAAGGACACGTTTTTGACATTTCCAAACTAAGAACTCAAGGAGGGCTAGATGACTCGCATTCTAAATTCGATGGTGGCACATTGTTCAGGTCCACATTGGAAGGGAAAGCGCACCACCCTGCCCACCCATCCACGCACACGCTTACAAAGAGAATGGAAGAAAGAAAGAAAGGCAGGCTGCCGCTGCCTCACCTCGTTGTGCACGTCCATGCAGAAGGCGATGCGTGCGTGGAAGGCGGCCGCAGGCTCCTCGGTGACGTAGATGTCGGCGGGGCGCGCGCTCTCCAGGGTGCCTGCGTCGTGGTTCAGCACG
Source organism: Micractinium sp. NFX-FRZ (assembly GCA_029339195.1). Taxonomy (NCBI): domain Eukaryota; kingdom Viridiplantae; phylum Chlorophyta; class Trebouxiophyceae; order Chlorellales; family Chlorellaceae; genus Micractinium; species Micractinium sp. NFX-FRZ. Next base: position 44,056 of record JAPTJF010000305.1, read on the forward strand.
CCCTCAATGCCGCCGTCGCTGTGGCAGGGGGAAGGGGAGTAGGGGGTAAGCAAGGTGGGGAAAAGTGTTTGGGACACCACAGGGGCTGGTGGGCATGAGGGAGGGGATGTGAAGCGCATGGGTGGGGGGAAGGGAGGGTGGGAAAGCAGGGGAGGTGAGCAGGCACCACGACCCAGCCCCACACCCCCTACAAATACATCAACTTGAGAAAGAAGATCAGTAATTTCACTAAGCTCACCGGATGGCCTTGGCCACGATGGACTCTGTGTCCTGCACCGACGCCAGCCCCAGCTTGGCCGCCACGTCAGCCAGGGAGATGCGGGAGTAGGCGAGGGAGATGCGGCGCAGGCCGGTGCGGATCACGTTGTGGCGCAGGCGCACGATGAGGTTGTGGGTGCGGTCGGCGCGGAAGGTGGCCGCGTGGGCTGCCGCCACAGTGCTGCAGCGCGGGACGAGAGGGGGAGGGGGGAGGGACGAGGGGGATGAGGGTGCAAGCTAGCGGTTGGGGAAGACGAGTGGCGAGAACAGGGGCACAGGCAGAGCATGCGAGGCAAGGGATGAGGAGGGGGGTGACATATGCTACAGGGACACGACTGAATGCTTGCTACAAGAGGCTTGAATGCTGCGAGGTTGGCAGGCTGGCAGATGAGGGGCAGCCTCCTCCTAAGCACTGCCCCATGCCGCGTCCCACAGCTTCTACAACGAGCCCTTCAAATCCCACACACCATTGCCAAATGACCTGCCACACCACACCTTGGAACGCAGCCACGCTGCCACTGCGCATAACAGGCAACCCAACAAAGAGCCCCCTTCCCGTCTTCCCCCCTTCCCCCCCCCCACGCACCTGAAGGCGGCCAGGTCGCCGCTGCGCACGGCGGCCGCCACCTCAAAGTATGGCGCCAGCGGTGCGGCCATGTCTGGCGCCGTGAACTCGGTGCGGTCGGGCACCTCCCCCAGCAGCAGGCGCACCAGCACCAGCCACTTGTGCACGGCCAGGCGGAAGCCGACAGCAGAGGTGGGGGCCTGTGGGGCAGGGGGGGAGGGTTGGGCGAAAGGGGGCGAGGTGAGGGGTGGCAGAGGGTAAGGGCGCCAGGTGCGAGCCGCATTCCAGGGGCAGCTGCTGGCAGCGCCCCCGCAGCTACTGGCCGCTCTGCTGAGTGCAACGCTGGGAGCGCGCTGCTGCTGCTGCTGCTGCAACAATGCAAACTCCTCGCTGCCTGCCGCCCTGCTGCGGGCCCCCCCACCTTGCGCGCCGCCTGCTGCAGGCAGTCCTTGGCCTCGGAATACTCCAGCTGCGGGGAGGGGGTGGGGGGAGGAGGGAGCAAGGCAGTTGTTCAGGACTTCAGCAACGGGCAAAGCAGGTGGACACAGCAGGGCAAGCATTGGCATCAGACACGCAACCCGCTGTTGTCAAGGTGCAGAAATGTGGGGTGGGGTGCGTCTGGGGCAGGGGCAGGGCCATATTGAAACAGGGGTGTCCTGTCGTGCACACCCCACCTGCCACCCAACAAGGCCCATGCAAAAGGGGTGCCAAAGTTGCAGGCCCACCTGCACCGCGCGGATGCGCCCCAGGTAGTACAGGTAGCGGCAGGCCTGCTGCATCGACCGGCTGGCCTCGGGGCGCTGCGCCTTGGCGCGCAGGCGCTCCGCCTGCGGGGGGGGGGGAAGGGGCGGGTGCGCAGTGGGCAGGCAGGGTGTAGGCCCAAACTCTGGGGCGAACACCGTGCAAAACAGGGCGGGCAGGCAGGTTGGTGGGCAGGTAGGGCGGCAAGCAGGCAGGCCAGCCGAAGCAACTGCTCAAAACTGGGCCGGCTCGAGAGCCGGGCCTGCCTGGTTGTCACGGTGCAGAGGGCAGAGCGTCACCGTGGAAACAATTCGTAACCTATCATTTGATTTATTTCTTATTAGCATAAATTTAATTTTATTTATTTATTATTAGCTTCCCATCAGTGATCACTATGTGCTTCCCAGCAGTGATAGACCTCCCCACAACACATGACCAACGGGTTGAGCATGCACCTTCCTTTGTTGACTTTTGTTTAACCTGCTGAACATCACGAGAAATCTCGCTCTTCCCGCCTCCTCCACCACCCCCCCCCCCCAGCTTCCAGCCGGCTGCCCCACCTGGTCGTACAGGTTGTAGTGCAGGTAGTTGCGCAGCAGCAGGTTGAGCAGCGTCTCGGCACCGATGTCGTCGTGGCGCAGCACCTGGCAATGGCAAGGGGATGACACGGGCAGGAGATAAGTGGGGACCACACAAGGACTGAGGCAGTGTACTTCACTGCCACCCGCACCTCTCCTTTGCCTTTCATTTGCCCGTAGCAACCCAAGCATGAAGCAGCGCGTGCCCAGGCGGGGTTCAGAAGCACGTGTGCAGGGCAAGAAGGAGCAGGTAGTGTGTGGTGAGGGAGGGACTGTGCAGGGGGGATCATTCCGCGTCAGCCATGGGTAATGGGGGCTGGGTGGAAATCGTCCCCGGCTGGGGGTTCTCTCTGGCATTGGTAACAAGACCGGCGGCCGTGGCCCGAGGTTTGAGGCGTGCGGCTTGGATACCATGCGGTAAAAAGGGCGGTTCTTAGCAGGTGGGAGTGCAGGTGGGCAGCACAGCAGGGGTGCACCACGGTGCGTGTGCAGTAAAAGGCAGCATGGTGCACAAGCAACAGACAAGAAAGCAGAGCGAGCATAAACCGAACAACAGCCGCATGGCAGTGATACACCTGAAACACGTTGGCACCGCACGTGCAAGCCCTGCCATCCCCACTGCCCTGCCCCGCGTCATCCACCCACCACCCACCCACCACTTCCACATTCCACCCACACCCCAGCACACCCACCGCGGTGCGGTGCAGCCCCAGCAGTGCGGAGCGGATGGCCGCCAGGCTGCCGCCGCGCTCGTGTGCCAGCGAGAGATAGCCGTAGATGCGGGCGGCCAGCACATCCAGGGAGCGGCGGTTGAAGGTGGCCAGGCGTGCCACAGCCGCGCCCGCCACGCCCTGCGCCTGCAATCGGGCAAAGGAGGCGGGGGAGGGACGTGCGGGACAGGGGCAGGGCTGGGTTGACACGGCAGGTGCAGCAGGGGCTGTGTGGGACTCTGCACCGGGTGAATCTGATCCTCCATATATGCCTATAGATGCACCGTGCAGAAGTTGGACGACAGTCAAACTGCTGCCCACGCTGCGGCCCTGGTCGCCGCGCACCCCGCCAGCCTGGCGCCAGGTGGGCAGCCTCCACGCACCAGCTGGTACTGCTTGTGGTCCACCAGGAACATGAGGGTGACCAGGTAGGCGTATGCCTCAACCTCTGGCAGGCTGCTGGGTGCTAGGGGTGCCGCCGCAGGCTCGGCTGCAGCCGCGCCGTCTGCTGCGGCACCGTTGGCTGCGGCACCGTCCGCCTCCATCGCGCTCTCACCCGCCTGCAGGCAGGCGTGGCATCGCATGAACAGGCGGCTTGGTTGAAAACCAGGCGTTCTTGACAGTGAGAGGCCTTGGCAGGCTGTCGAACCGAATTCGTCCAGTGCGCGCCAACCGCAGGCAGGGACAGGTGGCACGGCAGTCCAGGTCTGCACTGGCCGCCTTCCAAGCCGGCTCCCTCCACGTGCCCATGCCCACAACACACACCCTGCCAATCCACACCTGCTTCACAGCCTCCTGCAGCTGCGCCGCTGTGGGCGAGCCGGCAGGCAGCGCGCCTGCCAGGAAGGCGTCAAGGTCGGCGGCGGTGAGGCGGCTGCGCACCGCCGCTGTCTGGCGCAGCAGCCGGCCAAACAGGGCTCGCTCCTTGGAGTCCACTGCCTTCTTGATCAGCGCCACGCTGCTGCGCAGCACGGTCAGGGGCTGCACGGGCTGTGGGGCGGCCGGCTGCTGCTCGTCCTGCTTGGAGGAGGTCGGGGCAGCCTCCTCCATGGCCACATCGGGCGCCTCCTTGCCCATCGCGGCTCCCTGTCACAAAGGCTCCTGTAGACCGACTCGATCAGCGATCGGCTGCCGGTGAGTGAGGCGGGTTGCTTCGTTGAGCCTGAAAATCCGAATGTTGGTTCGCAGGCAATGCGTGGCCCCGGGCAATGCCCCTCTCATTCGCCTGCCATTCATGTCGGCTCGCCACATCGGCAGCCCACTAAGGGGTTTGGAAGTCCGTCTCTCCCCACCCCAAATTCCTTGCTCTCTGCCCTGACTGCGTGTGTGGGAGTCCAGGGATCGCTTCACTGCCCCGCCCGCAAGCCCAGCGCCCAGCCCGCGTGCTGCGGGTCGAGGGCTTGCTTAGATGCCCCGGGGCGCGCCCTGCAGAGCCTGCTGAGCTTTTCGGGCCCAAAGCAGCGGGTGTAATATTTCGCTGGGAGCGGGGGACGGGCAGAAGCCAATGTTGGCGCTGCAAGTCCTTGTGAGCCACTCCGGCAAGACCGTGGAGCTGGAGGTTGGGCCCAATGCCAGGTGAGGCTGCTGGGGGCGGCGCAAAGCCGCGCTGGGGGGCCGCTTCTGTGCGAACCGCCACGCCGGCGGGCCGCCGCTTCGCAGGCCGCCTACTTTGCTGGCGACCTGGCTGTGAGCCCCTCTCAATCTGCTGCAGGGTGGAGGCTGTGCAGCAAACACTTTCCGACCTGACCGGCATCCCCCTGGCTGATCAAATCCTGATGTGTGAGGGCGCACGGCTGGACGCAGCCAAGCCGCTCTCCGCCTATGGCCTGCCAGGGGTGAGAATGTGTTGGGTGGTGAGGGCCGAGGCAGGATGGCCGTGCTGTCGCTCACTGGACAGGCATGTGCGCACCCCGGCCGCCTTTGGTCCTTCGCTGGATGGTGTATGTGCGCTGGCTGGCCACTGCCCAGCCTTGCTCACTGGCCCGACGTTGAATGCTCGCCACTCTGGCCACACTGGATCTGCCTTAGTGCTGGTCTCCTTGCCCCGCCACCCATGATCATGTCACCTTAGCAGGAGGCACACACCAAGGTGCACGACCTCTTCCTGTACAGCCGGACACACCTGCGGTCTGACGCACCGGCGCCGCCGGCGGAGCAGCTGCCAGAATGCGAGCTGGACTGTGAGTGACCCCTGCGCTCGCCTGCCCGACGGCCAGCTGCTGCTTGAGCGTCTGGCTGCCGCCCGCCTTGCGGTGCGCATACAGACCCATGCCTTGACACTGTCCACCCCGCAGTCTGCACGCCCGACAGCAAAAACCCACCACCCACCCTCCCAAGAGCAAAGCACCCGACAACAACAACCCACCCCACCCTGCCCTGCCCTGCCCTGCAGTCAGCGGATTGGAGGCCATCCGTGCGCAGCGGCACCGGCTGGATGCCGCCGGCAGCCCGCTGCTGCGCGCGCTGCCCGACTACCAGCGCCAGTTCCAGGAGCACCTGCTGCAAGGCAACGCGCGGCACGAAGCCAGCCAGCAGCGGTGCGCCGGGTCTTGCTTGTAGGCCAGCCTGTCGGGAGGGGGACGAGAGCGGCTGCTTCTGTGCGGCGGGGCATAGACAGGAGAGGGTCTGAGATGGGATTTGCCACTGTATGCCTGCCTTGGCTGGAGGGCTGCCTGCTCGCCTGCCTGCATGCCTGCCTGCCTGCTCACTTTTCCCAGCACTCCGTGCCGTCATGCAACTGTACCGTCTAAACACACACACTCGTGCCACTCATATATTGGCCCCTCGCCCTGCCCCCGCCCGCAGCATGGCCACGTGCGCGCGCCTGGTGAGCGAGCAGGAGGTGCAGGCGCTGTCGATTGATGCAGCCACATCCAATGTGGAGGTGCACTACGCTTACATTTGTGATGCCTACGGCGCCTTCATGACGCGGTACCGCCAGCAGGCAGCGGCGCATGCAGGTGTGGTAGGGAGCAGGCGGAGCCGCGTGGCTTGCAGCAGGGTGGCAGGGGTGCAGCAAGCATTGGGTGCTTGCCCAGTCCGGTCACCTGTGCAAGGGCTGCCCTCACCCTCCCACTGCCACGTTTTCTCGTCTTGCCCTATGCCTGTGCCGTCCTGCCTCGGACAGGACAGGGCGAGGGTGAAGCCTGCCCTGCAGCATTCAGCCTGCAGCACCTCTTGATTCGTCTTGGCTTCCCTTCCTGGCATTTCTGCAGATGTGCTGGGCCGGTTCGAGTCTGACCTGCAGTACCTCGCCTCCACTGAGCTGCACCCAGCGCTGCGCCTGGCCGCCGGCGGCGGCGCCAGCCCAAGCGCCAGCACCTCCGCTGCTTCTATGCAGCAGCAGCAGCAGCAGCAGCCCTCGTCTTCGTCCTTGCAGCAGTCGACCTCGCAGCAGCAGCAGCAGCAGCAGCAGGCGCAGCCGGCCAACCTGTCTCATCTGGTGGACAGTGCGGCGCTTCGCGAGGCGGCGGTGGCAGCGGCGCGCGGCCACCAGCACTTTTCTGGGAAGGTGGCTGAGCTGGAGGCGCTGTTTGGGATGCTGCGGGGAGACGTGGAGGCACTCTTCATGCAGGTGAGCCATGGGCGGTGTGAGTGTGCTCCTGGGTTCTGCGAGCGGAGCGCAAGTGGGAGGAGGCTGTTGGAGGTCGGGTCACGACTGCCGGATGAGAGACGATGCATCACTAGACTGGGCAGGGGATAGGGCAACAGCCGGTGCCCGTGCTGTGCAGCACATGCCCCGATGCTTGCTTGTGAAGCTGGGGCCATGGCTGCTGTGCTGTGCTGTGCAGGCGCCCAGCGTGGACCTGGAGGCGCTCACCCGGCAGCTGGAAGAGATGCATGGGCAGGTGGACGAGCAGGTGGGTGGGCGTGGGTGTGTGGGAGGGGACTGCTCTCGTGCTCTGTGCCGGCGCCGCAGCCGCTGCTGCTGCTAATCGTGATGCCATGCCATGCCCAAGCCTCCGGGGGTGAGCGGAATGAGCAGGAAGGTGGCAGGCGCCTGCTGCTCGACGCACGCTGCTTGCATGCACCACACCGCACCGCACGCAAGCACCCTAGCTAGCTCGCGGCCCCAAGCAGGCCTCCATTGTGGCTGCGCTGGCAAGCGACCTGCACAAAGTGCCGCAGCCTGGACCTGTTGAGCTGCTGCCTCTCAAAACCTGCGCACTTGAACCGTGGGTGCAGGCCTCCATCGTGGCTGCTCTGGCCAGCGATTTGAACAAGGTGCAGCAGCTGGTGGAGCAGGCCAGTGAGCAGCTGGCAGCCGACCCAGTGGCCTCTGTGCAGGTGTGTGGCCGTGTAGGCGCGGAGGGGCGGAGCGTGGCACAGGTGGTCGGCCCTGTGAGGCCGGGGGTGCTTGTGTCAGCATGCTGAGATCTGCAGCCGTCAGCAGGGGTAGCCAGACCACCTGGGGTCCTGTGTGCTGGCATCCTTGTGTCACACTTGACTCGCCCGACCAGACGTCCTCAAGCTCTGCCCTCCCCCGCCTGCTTTCCAGGTGTCGGACACGGTTCACATGCTGGAGACGATGCACGAGACGCATGTGGGGCACCTGCTGCCGCGCGTGGCCGCCTGCCACACAGCCGTGGAGGCGTTTGCGGCGCGCTGCCTAGACTGCAAGGTGGGTGGGAGTGCAAGATTGGTGTGACGGGGCCAAGCACCAGCCCTCGCGTGCTCCATGCTCCTGCCACGTTCCTCTGCCCCATGCGGCCGGCCTGCAGCATCTCTCGCCTCCTCTGCAGGGGGTTCCATATAAAAACGCACTGATCCGGGATGCTGCCACCTCCCTCTGCCACTTTCCCCTGACCTTGCAAAAAGCTGTGCCCCATTCGTTGCACCACCTCCCCGCTGTCTTCCCTCCTTCCCCGTCTCAACTCCGCTGGCCTTGCTGTTATCCGCGCCCCTTCCCTGCAGAACGCGCTGACCCGGGACGTCTTCACCCAGCTGCGCACCATCTCCTCGCAGCAGAGCAAGATCCGGGAGATGAAGAACAAGCTCGCGCTCTTCAGGTGAGCGCTGCTGCTGTTCCTTGCTCATGACAAGGTCTCACTGTTAGCGCTGCGAGCAAACCGGGCCGATTGGGCAGGCGAGCAGGCGCGGAGGGAGGTGGTCACTATCGCCTGCCGCCATTGCTGGTGCTGCTGTCGGCGTACCACCTGCTTGCACGCCCGTGGCACTGTTCACATGGGTGTAGGTGGTTTTATGGTTGTTGCTGGCGTTGATGTTTGGTAGCAGGGCGGTATGTGAAGACGGGTGGGTTGAGGGTACATGGCAAGTCCAGCTGCGCCCTTCAGGTGAAGGCAGGCCGTACAAGGGTGGGGCTGACCAGGTGCCCAGCACCCACAGGACCAGAAGCTGCGCAGCAGTGCACCCCTGCAGCCAATCACCTTCTGGCCCCTTACCTGGCCTCCGTCCCCCTCTCGACTTGGCTGGTGGCTGCAGGGAGGCGCTGGCGCGGCAGGAGGCGGCAGTGCAGGAGCTGCTGGTGGTGCGCCGCGTCCCAGCAGCCTACAAGCAGTGCCTGGCGGAGTGTGTGCGCAGGTGAGGCCCAGTGCTGCGACGCACGGCGTGCTTGCGTTCGACGTTGGCGCTCTGGCCCAGGCAACAGCGCATAGCATGCTGGCTTCCTGTGTCATCATCACGCATGCGCGCGGCCCAGTCTCCCCAACATTTCCCTGGTCCATGCCTCACACCCCGCCGTGCTACCAGCACGCCCCTCTGCGTGTGCTTACCTTCCTTGCCTCCCACCCAGCACCCCTGCACTGCCCCCCTGAGTGCCTTCCCTCCAGGGAGGTCTTTGAGAAGAGTGCCCACAGCGCCCTGCTCTCACGTTGCGCGCTGCTGCCTAACCCAGCACCCCTTCACACTGCCCTGTCTCACTCCCAGGGAGGCGTTCATGGAGAAGTATGCCCACAGCGCGGCGGCGCTGGCGGAGCGCATGGGCGCGTTCCGCGAGAAGGAGCTGGGCATGCGGGAGTCGTTCCGCAAGCACGTGGAGCGGTGAGTGCTTCCGGACCTCTGATGAGCTGGAGGGCTGGTTGGGTGGCTGTGGAGCGAGAGCAAGCTTTGTGCTTTTTGAGCTTGTTGTGTAGCAAGCACATGGAGCAATGAACAATGTGTCAGCTAGGCTGGGGTCACCAAATATATAGCTGGGATGAGGTCAGAGACAGCTGGGCCCTGGGCACACCCAGCGACTGCGGCTGCACACGCAGCCCAAGCCTGGCCACCTACTCTGAACCTCACGCCACCTGTTTCTGGACCTCATGCCACCTGCCCGCCCGCCACGCCTGCCCGCCCACCTCGCAGCCTCATCCCCTCCACGCTGCTCGAGCGCATGGGCCTGCTGGAGCAGCCGCCACACTGCCAGGTCAGCGTGTCTGCCACAGAAGGGGAGCGCCTGCTGGCTGTGACGGTGGACGATGTGCGGCGCATCCAGCTGCCCTGGGGGGCCCCGTCCAGCCTGAGCAGCGCCCAGCAGCAGCAGCAGCCCGGCACGCCCACGGGCGGCAGTGGCGGCAGCAGCCGTGAGGCCTCTGCCATGCAGCCCGGCAGGGGTGTGGCAGAGCAGCAGCAGCAGGCAGAGGCTGCAGCGGCAGCAGCAGCGGCAGAGCCGGATGTCACCGCGTCGCTGCAGCTAGAAAACGCAAAGCTGCGAGCTGAGCTGGCGTCTGCCATTGCGGTGGATTGCATCCGCGCCGCCCAGCTGGCAACAGTGGCTAGCGTGGGAGCCGCGGCGGTGGCCGCGGCTGCACAGCAGCGTGCAGCCGCCACGCCCGCCGGCGCCGGCGGCTCTGGCCAGGCATCACCCCAGCTGGGACTGTCTGCGCTGGCCAGCCCCCGGGGCCCTGCCGCTCCCGCTGCGCAAGCTGCAGCAGGAGCGGGGTCGCTGCCTCAGGATGCGGCGCAGCGCTTTGAGCGTGCCTTGACCGCCAAGGACAGCCTGGTGACGGAGCTGCAGACCCAGCTGGGCGCCTCCCGCCAGCAGGCAGCGCTGTATGAGGCCCGCATCAGGTCCCTGGAGTCCCAGTTCACCCAGCTGGCAGCGGCAGCAGACGGGCGCACCGCACCCCCGGCAGCAACGGCAGCAGCCGCAGCCACTGCGCCAGCAGCGGCGCCGCAGCAGGGCACAGGCAGCCAAGGCGAGCCCGGTGTGGCAGCGCATGCGCCCGCCAGCGTGGCGGCGAGCGTGCTTCGCCCCGGCGGCTCAGCAGGCGGCAGCAGCCCCAGCGGGCCCGCGCTGCCGGCGTCGCCTGGCAGCGAGGCCCCCCGCCAGGCAGCGTCCGACCTGTCGGCATCTGTGGATGCAGCAGGCGGGTCGTCTCTGTCGGGGCCCCTTCAAGCCCCCGATACGTCGCGCTGCCTGGGAGCAAGCACCTCCCTGTCAGCTGCCGCCCAACCGCTCCAGCCGGCCGCAAAGGAGGAGGCGCAGCCGGCGGCTGAGACAGCACGCAGCCCAGCCGCTGGCGCGGAGCAGGGCGAGCCCAGCTCGGCACCTGTGCCTGCAGTCGCGGCTGCTGCCGGCGCTGCGCCCCCGCTGGGAGCGAGCCCAGCGTGCGCAGTCAGCACACATGATGCTGCACCAGCAGCGGCAGGGGAGGAGGAGTGCGGTGCCACTGCCACTGAGCAGACCGGCGAGCCCGCAGGGGAGGCGGCCGCCGAAGTTTGCGAGCCGGCAGCGGACGAGGCAGCCGCTGGGGGTGAGCTGGCAGCAGAGGCGCCAGCCGCAGAGGGCGAGCCGGCAGCAGAGGAGGCAGCAGCAGAGGAGCCTCCTGCGGCCGCTTGGGAGCCGCCCCCGCCCCCGCACCCGCTGCTCTCCTCCTTGATGGAGGGTGAGGGGAGCGATGTGGAGGGAGTGGAGCCTGTGTCAGACTCGGATGAGTCGGACCCTGGAGCAGGGCAGGCGGATGGCAGCCCACGTGGCGGCTACGGCAGCGCCCACTCTGGCTCCGGCAGCGAGGCGGGCGCTGAGGAGCGCGAGGAAGAGGCGGCGCCGCATGCATTGGCGGAAGCAGCGGAGGAGGCGGTGCACGAGTAGGAGGCGCAGCGGTGCGCCAGCTGAACAGATGGGAGCGCTGGCAGGGAGCACCCCACGGGTGCCTGCCCGCTAATGCTGAACACAACAAGCGCTGAGGCAGGCTTGCACGCTGTGCGCTGGCCTCAGCCCTCTCCCGCCCACATTTCGTTTCCCCACACCACACCCCCTATGCCAAATGCCACACAAAAAACACGCTTCTTTCGTTCCTTCCTCCTGCCCCTCTTTTCCCACACACCCCTCTTGCCCCCACCTGTACCAGTCCGCCCGCCACATTCATCCCACCCTGTACCCGTCCCGCGCCCGGCTCATTTATTGCCGCCGCCACCCGCCATGCGGGCAGGGGCGCCTCTTTTGGCCTCTTTAGGGAGCTCTCCTTTGTACGCCTGCCCCCCCCTGCTGTTGTATCTCAACCCCGGCCCCTCGTGCCTCCCTCTCCCCCGTTCTCCCCCTGCCCCTCCGACCCCAGAGAAGGGTGTCGTGCCAAACCTCGTGTGCCAAACCTCTGCCTTTTTTCAACTGCAAGCAAGCAGCACTGCTCCTCTCTTGCGCATACCAGGTGGAAGGGGTTACAGATTGTGTGTACACGGCGGGTCGAGCAACCAAGGCTGGGCCAACCGCTGCTGCCCCATGCTGGCTGGCTGGCTGGCGGCGTCGCACCCAGCCACACGTGTGCCTCAGTCCATGCGTCCCTTGAGCGTCCGTGCAATGACCTTGTCCTTGGTGCTGCAGAGGGAGGCAGTTGTGGGTGGTGAGCACAGGGGTGATAAAGACTATTTGTGGCCAGCTGAGTGCAGCAGCAGCTGAAAGGTGGCATTGAGACATTTGCACACTGACTTGCGATGGCACGACGGCAAGGCAGGGCAGCGTGTCATTGCAGTTGTCGCCTGCAGCACCGGCACCCTGCAGAAGCAATGCAGTGCGCAGGCAGGAGGAGGCTGGCAGGTCACTCACATGACGTAAATGACGGCACCCCAGCCAGCCAGGCAGTCGCGGTCCTGCCCGCTCAGCAGCGCCTGGCTCACCGTCTCAAACAGCTCCTCCGCCTCCTGCAGGCACAAAGAGAGTGGGGTGGCAGGAGCGGCACAAAGGGGAGGGGCACTTACAACATGCTGGCCAAAGCCGAGTGGCAGCACTCAAGCCCAACACTCCGCCATGCCCACACACACACACCGCCCCACACAACGCAGCCTTCTCATCAACCAGGCCTGGAGCCAGAGGTGCTTGCGCAAGCAGAGCACAACAGCCGGCAGTAGTCTCACACCACAGCACACACACACGCACCAGGCTTGGCCGCCAGAGGCCCTTGCAGTCGCCCACGCCCACGAACACAGCACAACACCCGACGGCATTCGTGCATCCCACCACGCATGCATGCATGCCGCGCACCAGGTCTGGCCGCCAGAGGCTCTCGCAGATGCCCAGCAGCGAGTCGGTGGCCGTGCCCGCCACCATAAAGTCCTTGGCCGTCTCCTGGGCGCCAATGCTGTCCATGCCGCACAGGTAGGGCGTGCCGTCCGGCTCCAGGCCGGCTGCAGGGGGAGGAGAGTCGGGGGGATATTGCTACCAGGCCCTAGAGATGTCTTTCTCATAAAAGAGGCATGCCGTCATGCCCCAGGCCAGCTGCCAAACGAGAAGGGGAAGGGCCAGGCGGCAAGGGGTGAGAAAACATTGCGCCATGTGACTCGACTGCTTGCACCTTTGGGCCATGATGCATCTCAACCATTGGTGCACTGGCAGTGCGCTCCCCGCGCTGCCCCCACCTATGACGGGTTGGCAGAAGTAGGGGCCAAAGCGGCGCTCGTAGAGTGTGGCGGACACCAGCTGCCCAAAGGCGGAGGGCTTGATGTCCCGCTCCTCACGCAGGCGGTACAGGTTGTGCTTGAAGGCAAAGCGCTGGGAGCTGCAGGGGGTGATGTGCGGGGAGATGTGCGAGCGAGGCGGGGGGTGAGCAAGTGCGAGGACAAGAGCAGGGGTGGACCACCGCCATGCCTGCAGCCACACCACAAAATTTCGATTGACATGGCAACTGGCTGGCAGCATGGAGCAACGGCGGCGCCAGCTGTTGTCAACCCATACAAACGAGCGGTGTTGCTGCCGATTCCTTGCCCCTCAGCCCAGCATCACACCGTCCACCTTCAGCATCATCTCTTTCAGTGCCCCGCCTCCCGCTGCCCGCTGCTTCACCCGCTCCCGCTGCCCACCCCGCCTGCCCCGCCTCCCGCTGCCCGCTGCTTCACCCGCTCCCGCTGCCCACCCCGCCTGCCCCCCGCCCCCAGTGACCCCCGCGTTGCTCACAGCGTCTCTGCGTCTGTGCCCAGCCCCGCCAGTCCAATGAAGAGCTGGTCGTGGATTTTGTACACTTTCTTGTGGTCGGTGGCCAGCGTCTGCAGCTGCACGCCGAAGCGGAGGTCGGAGCCGATGGCCACGCACTCCTTGCCCGCCATGGCCACGATGGCCGACCCATTGTACTCGAAGATCTGCCAGGGGGGAAGGCGGGGTGGAAGGTACGGTGAGGGACAGAGGAAAGGCTTGGGAATGCAGCTGAAGAGAGGCGGGCGGTGGGCGGCGGCAGTGGCAGCGGGCAAGACTGCTGGAAGGGGCCAGAGCTTGCGAGGGGCCACGTCCCAGATCTGACCATGGTCTTCACCACCGATTCAGCGGGCCAGACGCGGTGCGCAGGTCAGTGGCAAGCTGCGATCGAGAGTGCGCTGGCCGTCAGCTCACCGACATCCTCCAGGCCGCCTTCCAGGCCCTGCCAGACTAGTGACGAGATGCGAGGGTCCGCGAGGGCGCGCTGCAGCCGCTTGGCACCGAGACTGAGGCGATCAGAACTACAGCCGGAGGCAGAGGAGGTCAGGCGGTCGTCCAGAGGCTGATCTGATCGGTGGCAATGCGGATAGCAGGGCGGGAGCGCGTGAAATGGGACCTGCAAACAGGTGGCGGCATTCCCCATCAGCATGACGTGGGGGGCGCAAAAACATCACAGGGCGCCTGAATGCACGCACTCTGCCGCCCTCTCCGCCGCAGTTTCTGCTCCTGCCACCGACACCAAGCCATCCCCAATATGTCGGACGAGGAGGTGCCCGTCCCGCCGCAGTATAAGCCGCAGCCGCTTTACGACTTCAGGCAGTTCCCGGATGAGACGCGGGGCTTCAAGGTCGGCATCACCAAGCTTGGCAGGCAGGGAACCAAGCGCAAGCTCGAGGAGTATGCGGAGCAGGTGCGGCGGCGCGCGGCTGAACGCAGCTGTGGAGGCTGCACTGGGGCCGGGCAGTGCGGTGCTGGATGCCGGACCCCAGCTGGGGCCGCATGCATGCTGCTGGCAGCATGCCACTCGGCGCTGGCGGCAGGACGGCGCCAGCCGCCAGCGCCTCGCTGTGTGCACTCCTATGATGCTTATCTCACCGGCGGCACCGCGACCCACTGCCTCCATGCGCTACAGGTAGAGCGCGAGCAGGCAGAGATGGAGGAGGGCGACGGGGCGGAAGCACTGGAGGCGGCGTGTGCAGCCATTGCTGCCCCGGCCAAGCGCGTCAAGCATAACACCATTGGCGTGGGCGCCGTGTCTGGGCGGGCGTGGAAGCAGCCGGCGCAGCGCGCCAACACCCTGCGCAACCCCAAGCTGAGCAGCAGCTGGGAGAAGAAGATGGCGGTGAAGGCAGAGGAGACTGCGTTCAAGGAGCGCAAGCGCGCGGCCAAGGAGTCGCGCAAGGAGGCAGGGGCGGCGGAGCGGCAGCGGCGGGAGGCAGCAAAGAAGAGGAAGGAGGAGGCCCGGGCCAAGTCAACGCTGGTCACCCGCGTGAGCTCAGCCACCGCCAAGCGCATGATGAAGAGCAAGAAGGCTCGCAAGCAGCTGCGCACGGGAGATGCGTGAGGCAGTGGGCTGCCTGGGCCCGCGCCGATGTGGGCGCATTCCTCCCCCAGCGGGCATGCCCTGCTCCTCCCCTCTCTTGCTCTCTGTTCTGCTGCCTCTGTACTCTAGCTGCTGCTTTTTATTGTTGCTGCACCCCACTTTCTTGCTCCCCGCTCCCGCTGCACCCTGTGACGTTTTGCTGATCCGTCCCCGTCCGCTTTTGCCACGCCCCTGCTCTTGGATCGTACCCCATGCCCACTCTCCTCACCCTGTTAGAGGGCCATCAGACATGCCACATTGAGGCACGCACTTGTAATCAACATTGGTAGAGCTCTCCCGGTTTGAGCATTGCTGGCTGCGCACCGCTGGCGCAAGCGGTGCAAGCTGGTAGTTGCTGCCTGCTGGTTGAAACCCTGCGCAAGCGACGGTTGACGCACAGTTCTTCAATCCAAGGCAGTTGCCGCATATTTGCACGTCTTGGCAGAGCGAGCACGCGTCACACTCGAGCGAGCTCACACTTGGGTCCGGCACGGCCCTCCCCTCGGTGCGTTACCGAAGTGCGCGTGCGCCTTGATCTCCAATTGTGCGACATACGGCATGCCCGCGCAGCCACCGTCGCCAGTGCTGCCGCCGCTGCTGTGCACCGCCGGTGCCGACACTGCCACCCTTCCATCACAACACGCTGCCGCAGAGGCCCCTGCTGCCATGGCCACCGCGAAAGCTGCTCCGCCTGCGGCGGCAGCCCTCACCAGGACAGTGGTGCAGTATGCCCAGCATGGCGACTCTTCCGTCCTTGGACTGGTGACGGACGCACCTGTGCCGCCACGTGGCAGGGGGCAGGTGCTGATTGCCAACAGGGCAGCTGCGGTGAACCCGGTTGACTACAAGGTGGGCTGGGGAGCGTGTTAAGGGTGGGGTGGGAACCAGGAATTCCTCCTCGACCGCTCTGCCGGTGACAGCTGATGCCTGGTGAGCAGGCGTGCACGCTATGCAAGCTATGCAAGCTGTTTCTGCGGCTTCTTGGGCGCAGCAGGCAGGCCGGAGAGTGCGCTGGCACTGCTCGCCCCGCCCATGCCTGCTCATTGCCCTGCCCCACACGGCCCTCGCCTACCCTCCAAGCCACGTATGCCGGTATGACCACTCTGCAGCTGCGCCAAGGCTTTGGCGGCGTGCTGGCACCAGTGGTGGGGCCCAAGCTGCCGGCCATCCCTGGGGGGGACATTGCGGGGGAGGTGCTGGAGGCGGATGAAGGCAGCAGCTTCAAGCTAGGTGGGTGGTGGTGGTGATAAGCAAGGGGGCGCTACAAGCCAGGTGGGCACTGTTCCAGATCGCTGAGCAGCAAGCTCTGGTGAGGATTCAGCAGTGCAGAGGCTGGCACCTGCCTGTTGGGGTTGCAGGAGGCAGCACCACGCTGTGTGCGGGCTTCGGAAGGACAGCATCCAGGGGCGTGGCTGACTTTGGCACCCCCGCACGCCCTCCTGTCGTGCCGGGCTGTGCTATGCAAGCAACCTCTTGGTGGGCCTCGTGGCCTGGAGCAATGCACGCCCCCTTCCCCTCTGCCATGTTGTGCTGTGACGTGCTGCGGTGTTCCCTGCTGTGCTGGCGCAGGCGACCGTGTGATGGGCCTGATGGCGATGTGCATCGGCGGCTATGCCAACAAGGTGGTCCTGCCTGAGGCAGCGCTGGCCCGCATCCCAGACAGCCTCTCCTATGAGCAGGCTGCGGCCCTGCCGCTGGCGTCTCTTACCGCCTGGCAGGTGAGGGCCAGCGAGTGCCATGCTGTCCGAAGCAGTGCTGGCTTGCATCGCTGAGAGCCTAAGGCACTTGGCAGGCAGCAGCCCTGCCATTGGCGCCGCGCGCGGCCTTGAGCAGGTGTGGGGGCTTGTTTCACGGCAACCTAGCAACACAGCTTTGAACGGGGGACACAGCTGTGCAGCAGCCAGCTCTGCTTTCATTGCAGCGTGCTCTTAGACGGGCAGATGGGGGGGGGGGCGTGTCTATTGGCCCCCTGGGGTCGCCACGAACCCCCCCACCCATCACCAAGTGCCAGCCAGCCAGCCAGCCCACACCCACACTCTGGCCCCACCCGGACCTGCAAGTGCACCGCACCTCACCCCAACCCGTCCCCCACAGGCTCTGGACCTGGCGCAAGTCAAGGCAGGTGACCGGGTGCTGGTGCATGCTGGCGCTGGAGGGGTGGGCACATACGCCATCCAGGTTGGTGTGGGGGGGCTGGGAGCGGCACTGCTGCTGGGGCAGGTTGGTAGTGTGGGGCTGACAGCGCACCGCTGCTGGGGCAGGGGCGGGATGGGTGGAGAGCGGCACCACCGCTGGGACAGGCGCAAACGTGGGTTGAGAGTGGCACTGCCACTGGGGCAGGGTATGGGGCCTGGTGAAACAGCGCAGGGGTGCACAATCTCTTACGATGCAGGGAGCGGGCTGCCGGGCAGGGCGGCAGCCTGCTGGCTGGTTGGCAGCGCAGGGACCTTGGATGCAAGAGGGCAGCCTGCAATGTACGGCCTCTTCGGCATACACACATGTGGCCAAACCGGTGATGTCAGCAAGCGCATGGCTGCCTGATATCACAGCCTCACGATTCATGCATGCTGGACTCACTCCCGCTCTCGCTGGCCCGCCCCTGCTCCCGCAGCTGGCCAAGGCACGGGGCTGCCACGTCACCACCACCTGCAGCACCCGAAACATAGAGTTTGTGAAAGAGGTGCGACGGTGCGCGCTGGGGGATGAAGCGGCTGGGAGCAGGGCCCCGGGGCACGTGCCACCAATGGCGCGCCGCGCGCCCGGTGCCCTCCCTAAAGCCCTTGCATGCACCGCCCAGCAGTCCCAGCAGGCCTGCACGTGTTCACTCATCATGCCCCACTCAACCCCCCACACAATCCCCTGTATGTATCTTGTCCTTAAATTCGTATTCCTTCTCTCCCTGCCCCCTGCAGCTGGGGGCTGACGAGGCGTGTGACTACACCCAGGAGCGGTTTGAGGAGAAGTACCGGGGCGCCTCTTTTGACGCGGTGCTGGATGCCATCGTGCTGCACGGATACGAGCAGCGCAGGTGGGCATGAGTGGCATGCTGCTTGCTGACCACACCGGCGGCCGCTGCCGAATCGGATTGCTGCTGCAGCGTGCACAGCGCAGTTCGCTTCGGGCAGAGCGCTGTGTGGGTGCCTCGTGTGGGTGCTGCGTGCATGCCTCGGCTGCCTGCCAGCAAGCACAAGCCTGCAGTTGGGCACCAGGTATGCATCGGCACGCTCCTACGTTGTGGTTGAGTTTTGTGATCGAGCGACATTCGTCTCTTGTCGTGCGCCGCCTCCCCTGCTCTTCCCCGCAGCCTCCAAGTGCTCAAAAAAACCGGCACGTATGTCCACTACATGCCCCACATTGAGCTGACGATGATGATCAAGGGGTGAGGGGCCGCGAGTGGTTTAAAATTAGAGACTGAGTTTGGGAGCCTTTGGTCTGCTCGCCTCCCTGCCCTTCCTGCCCGCCTGCGGGCCCATGTGGTCTGTGTTTGCCCCCTCCCCTCACCGCTGCCCCCTCACCTCGTTGCTTCCGCAAGGTGGTCACCTCCCCCCCCGGCGCGTCAGTGTGCCCCCTCACCTCCCTGCCTTCCTTGTGTCCCAGCAGGTTCCTCAAAGGCGCGCTCTGGCTGGGCCCGCGGTACCGCGTGGTAGTGGTCTCACCCAACGGCACACAGCTGGCACAGATCGCCGCCTTGGCGGCTGAGGGCAAGGTGAAGCCCATCATCGCGCGCAAGCTGCCGCTGGCGGACGCAGGGTGAGTGCAGGGAGAAAGGATGCCAGGCTTGGGAGGTATGCGCCCGGGGGAGCTCTGCTGCCCAGCAGCCCATTTGCTGCTTTCTCCGCCCACCTTCCCAGGGCCCCTGGTCAGGGCAAGATGGACCGCCTGCCTGCCTGCCTTTGTGCTTCCTCCCGCGTCGGGACGGGCTGCCTGCCATGCGCAATTTCAGCGCTTTTGACGGAGGCCGCTCCTGACCGCCTGTTCCCTTCTGCCGTGCCGCTCCTCCCCGCTTGAACTGGCTGGTGCAGGGAGGCGCAGGACGAGCTTGCCAGGGGGCACACCCGGGGCAAGATTGTGCTGATGACCTAAGATCTGCTGGGGCTGAAGCTGGGACAATGTAGATTGTAGGGCTGGCGGGAGCGCGCCGGGCGCAAGTGCCTCTCGACCCACTGTACCACGGATCACGTTGCACCCCACCACGTTGCCTTGTAGCTGAACCCCTGTAGACTATAGCAGTCAGCCAGTCTTGTACATGTTTCCCACGCGTGTGTGGCTATGTTTGCGTCACTAATGTCAAGCGGATTTGGGCAAAGCGTCTCGTTTGGCGGGGGAGGGGGCGAGGGGAAGAGGCGGGGGGGGAGGGGGGGGGCGAGGAGCAGCAGGGGGAGGAGCGGGAGCGGCAAAGCATGCGGGGGAGCAGAAGTGGCTACCATGCGCTCATGTATCAGTATGCAGGGGGAACGTCAGCAAGAGGCCAGGGAAGGAGGCAAACAGTGATGGGTGGGAGAAATGGACAGGGGAGAGACAAGCAGGCACATGCCAAGGAGGTATGATACAAACACGTGGAGGCGCGGGGCAGGGGAGGGATCGGGCCAACCGAGGGGGCCGAGCCATGAACAAGGGGCCACGGCATGGGCTGTGCTGTGCGGGGCCCATGCCCTGCCGCCACCGCCGCCACACAGCTGCACTGAAGGTGAGTGGCAGCACCGCACCACCTGCGCAGCCGTAGCTCTACATTTCCATGGCACTCAGCCGTTTGTTGGCCTGGCGGCTGGCCTGCCGCCCGCGGCCCATGCACTTTTCGAGGTGCGGCGCAAAGCGGCCCGCCGCCACCTTGCGGCTGCAGTTGGGGCAGGCCACCTGCGGCACAGCAGGGCACAGCAGGGCACAGCAGGGCAGCACATGCAGGGGAAGGGGGTCAGGTGGGTTTAGGCAGGATCAGCGGGTCTTGTGGCATGCAAAAGCACAGCGCAGTGCATGCTAGGAGATAGCATCAGCGAAGCCATGATGTGCCAAGAGCAACTGCACACCTGCCTCTGCTCACGTTTAACGTAATACTGCTGCACTTACAAACCACGAGGCACCTGCTCACCCGTCTGCCTCCCTGCCGACCAACCCCAACCTCTCGTTCGTTACGACAGCAAAGCATCCCAGCCAGCAGCAGCACCCACCTGGTCGAGCGCAATGGGTGGCACCACGTTTCCAAACACATCAACCATGCTGCCCTTGGCCACTGGGGGCGGCGGCGGCATGGCTGGCGGCGGCTGCGCCCCACCGCCTGCGGCCAGGCGGTGCCGCACATCCGCCAGGTCGTCCTGAGCAAGACGGGAGAGGTTGGAACGGTTGTTGGATTCAGTACGAGTAACTGGATGGGTAAGAAGAGGCGAGGGTCAACAGTGCGGCCAGCACGGGTAGGGGCTGGGGCCAAGGGTGCAGCACAACACGGCGCTGGCGGTGGCGGGCAGGCTGGCGGCGCGGCGGGCAGCTCACCACGCCCGTCTGCACTGCGCGGTGGACCTCCAGCGCCACCTCGGTTATGATATCTGCAGCCCAGAATCCAACGGCGGTGGGGTAGAGCTGTGTTGGGTGCTAGTCAATGCAAAAGGGACCGTGAGGCACGTGGGTAGCGGCGGCAGGCGGAGCCGCCGCCACCGCCCACCCAGCCACACCCGCCCGGCGTACCCACCATCGATCAGAGAGGTGTACGCGTCTACGGTCTGCGCGGTGCGCCCCTCAGGCCGCTCCTGCAGCTCTGCTTTCAGCTCCCGCACAAATTTGAGGCGCTCTCGCAACAGAGTTTCCTCCCAGGCTAGCTGGGCGGGCTTAAGCGCCATGCGGGCGCCTGCCGAGATGGCCGGGATGCGCAGCGAGGGCCGAGAGCCACAGGCCGTGCTGGGCATGACGTGCTTCAGGATGGTGTTGGCCGCTCCCATAGCACATTGCCCTTTTGCGCGTGACCAATAGCAGCTGCAAGTGATTTACACATTATACAGGGGGCATAGAGGCAGTCACAGCGTCTCTGGTAAACATGGCCTGCGCCAGCGCTGCCGCCACCGCCTTTGCGGCGGCCCCCGCCGCCCAGCAGCGTGTCGGACGTACTCAACGTGCCACTGGCGGCTTCTCGGCCACCCTCCGTGGCGCAGCGGTGCAGCAGCAGGCTGGCAGTGGTCGTGCGGCCCGCAGCGGCCGCCTGGCTGTGCAGGCCGCCGACTTCCCCAAGCCCAATTTTGAGGAGGAGAAGACTTTCCAGGAGATGGCCGCTATCTCGGCGTCCATCAAGGAGCTGCCCCGCCCGAAGAACCCGCTGTCGGTGGTGATTGCCGGCGCCGGCCTCGCGGGCCTCTCCACCGCAAAGTACCTGGTTGATGCTGGCCACAAGCCCATCATTCTGGAGACCCGCGATGTGCTGGGTGGCAAGGTGGGTGCTGGGCTGGGATGGCTGGGACAGGAGGGGAAGGGGGGCAGGGGCACATAGAGCCGTCTGTGGACGGTTGCTGCGTCGCACGCCCTTGCCTGGTGGCTTTTGTTTTGCATGCGAATGCATGCATTGCATGCAATCAGAAATTGTATGCAATCAGAAAGTGTGAAACTTGATGTGCAGGGCTGTGCAGCCACGTCATGCCCCCCCGCCTGCCTGTGCTGCCCTGCTGCGTGGCCCCACCGGCCCACCACCCGCCCTCTCGCTGCCCTCCCTGCCCCACCACCGCCGCTGCAGGTGGCCGCCTGGAAGGACGAGGATGGGGACTGGTATGAGACCGGCCTGCACATCTTCTTTGGGGCCTACCCCAACCTCATGAACCTCTTCAAGGTGTGGGGTGTGGGCGGGTGGGGTGCAGATACAGTGTAGGTCAAAGTGGTGCGCTCTTTCCTCACAAGCCAGCAGAGCATGGCATCTGCAAACAGACATGTGATGGGCTCAAGCAATCGCACGGCATGGTGGGTGCACGCTTCCCAACGGCGGCGGGCAGCCAGGCGGGTGGGCGGCTGCACTGCAGGCCCGGGACAAGGCCAGGGCTGGCGCCCGTGGCTGTGCTGCTCTCATGCTGTGCCCCCTGCTATGCTGTGCCCGCCGTGCGTGCAGGAGCTGAACATTGAGGACCGCCTGCAGTGGAAGCAGCACAGCATGATCTTTGCCATGCCCGACGCCCCCGGCGAGTTCTCGCGCTTTGACTTCCCCGAGGCACTGCCCGCCCCCTTCAACGGCATCTTTGCCATCCTGCGCAACAACCAGGTGGGCGGGGGGCAAGGGTGGATTTGGGCACTTGCTGGGAAGCAGGCCTGTTGTGCAACCCCTGCCAGGCGGTCTCCAGGGATGCCAAGTGCTTGAGATTCTTCCATGCAGCCCTGTGGACGACATCTAGCATTCACCTGCTCTTGCTGTTGGCCTGGCCTGGCCTGACCTGGCCCGCACTTTCTTTCCCCCGCAGATGCTGACGTGGCCGGAGAAGATCCGGTTTGCGCTGGGCCTGCTGCCCGCCATTGTGTTTGGCCAGCCCTACGTGGAGGCGCAGGACGACAAGACCGTGACCGAGTGGATGCGCAAGCAGGTGCGGGGGGAACAACAAATGCCAGCGGTGTGGGGGATGCGGTACAAGGGTGGCGGGGCAGGCCCGGGGTGCGTTCGGTCGGCAGCGGCATTGATTGGCACAGCACAGCGGCGCCTGGATGCCCAGCATGCCGCTGCATCTATCACCATACCCTCGCCATGTATCAAAAGGGCTACCTTAATGTGACATGCAGGGCGTGCCGGACCGCGTCAACGACGAGGTGTTCATTGCCATGGCCAAGGCCCTCAACTTTATCGACCCCGATGAGCTCTCCATGATCTGCGTGCTCATCGCGCTCAACCGCTTCCTCCAGGTAGGGTGCCTGCCCATCTTCCCTGATCAAGGGAGGGGCTGGGGGGCATGGTGCGGGGAGGCAGGGAGGCACGGCTGGGGGGACTGGACGGCGGCGGGGACTGCACGCTGTTCCTGCCGCTGCTGCTGCTTCTCCCTGGCATCGCCCAGAACACGGTCACACGCACACACCATTTGCAGTGACTCTTGCACCTCGCTCACGCGCCACTGCTTGCCTCCCTCGCACTCTGCAGGAGAAGCACGGCAGCAAGATGGCGTTCCTGGACGGCGCGCCCCCGGAGCGCCTCTGCAAGCCCATGGTGGAGTACATCACGGGTGAGGTGGCGCTGAGGTGGCGCTGAGGTGGCGCTGAGCTGGTGGTTCAGCGCGGCAGCGCTGAGCTGCCAGCCACCTGTGGACACCAGCAGCAGTCGGTGGTTGGGCAGCAGCCAGCATGCAGCTGCCAGCTGCCTGCCCAGCGCCCTCCTCTGCCGGCACGTCGCACCCCACCCACACCCGAGCTGCCCCCCCTGCCCTGCCGTCTGACCTAACCTCCGGCCTGCCCCCTTTGCCCCTCGCTCTCGCCTGCAGCGCGCGGCGGCGAGGTGCGCATGAAGGCTGGCATCAAGAACATTGAGCTGAACGAGGACGGCAGCGTCAAGTGAGTGGCGCCTGCTGGGAATGAGCAAACAGAAATATGTGGAGTGTATGCGTGTCTGTGCGGCCGAGTTGTCCACCTTGCTTTCAAGTGATCCAAAGGGCGTCTGGTGTGCGGCCGCTGTAATTGCGCACGTTGTCTGGCAGCGGTGCCAGAAGCAGGCCCATTTGTGGCATGCTCGATGTGTGACCCCACCCCTGCGTGTGTCCTGCCCCCCGGCTGCAGGCAGTACAACCTGCTCAACGGGGAGGCTATCACCGCCGACCTGTACGTGTCTGCCATGCCGGTGGACATTGTGAAGAAGCTGATGCCGGAGCCGTGGGGCAAGATGGAATTCTTCCGGTGAGGCTGCTGCTGTGTGTGTGTGTTGCATATGGGTGTGACGGAAATCGGGGAGATGAACGTGGTTCTGTTGAGTTGTGCGTGGACGGGATGGAAGAGCAGGGGAGGCAGGCGGCACCAGGGGCGCAGCCCCTCCAAAGTTCCCGCCTCCCGGTGCTCCACCTTCCCTCCTGACACCCAGCCAGCCAAGGCACTGCTCGTTGCGCCGCACTGAGCGCACCCTGCCTCACTGTGCCCCGATAACCCCTGAACATCCTCCCCCGCTGCCCTGTCGCACATGCGTCTGCCCCGCAGGCGGCTAGACAAGCTGGTGGGCGTGCCCGTCATCAACATCCACATCTGGTTTGACCGCAAGCTCACCACCGGTGCGTGGCACTCTGGGCGTGGCACTCTGGGCGTGGCACTCTGGGCGTGCATGCAGCCGGGGCCCTTGACGTGTGCACTGGCCCCTGCTGACAAGGCTGCGCGCCTGCCGGGGCGTGCGGTGCGGGGCAGGGCGGGCTGCTCTGCTTTCCACTGGACCGCCTGAGCACCCGCCATGCCACCACTGCCCCTCACCCGCGGCCTCTCCACCTGTGCCCCCCGCCCTGCCCCCGCCCCGCCCCCCGCCTGCAGTGGACCACCTGCTGTTCAGCCGCTCCCCGCTGCTCTCGGTGTACGCCGACATGAGCACCACCTGCCGCGAGTATTACGACACCGAGAAGTGAGTGGACAGGTCGGAGGAGTGTTTTGTTTGTAAAAGAGGAGGAGTGGTTGGAAGGAGGGAAGGACGGAGGATCGGGGCGCTTGCAACTGGGCAGCAGCTCATCGCCACAACAAGAGCATTCGTCTCCTTCTCCCCCTCCAGCACTCATGGCTCCTCCTCCCTCATCCCCCACCCCTCCCACCCATCTGCAGGTCCATGCTTGAGCTGGTGTTTGCCCCCGCAGAGAAGTGGATTGGGCGGCCAGATGAGGAGATCATTGCGGCAACCATGCAGGTGGGGGGGAGGCAGGGGCGTCTGTTTGCTGGGGGGAGAGGGGCGTTGGCCAGCTGCACTGGCCACAAGCAGGTGGCTCATCGTCGGTGTGTACCACACTCAGACCTGTATTCAGTTGCAAAGCACGTGATGAAAGGAGGTGCATGTCTCCTGGCCCACCCCCCTCGCCTGCCCGCTCCGCTGCCCACAACACTCTGAACATGCTCGTTCATTTCCTGCCCCCCTCTGCCTGCCCGCCCTGCCCGCCCGCAGGAGCTGGAGCGGCTGTTCCCCGGCGAGATCAAGGCGGACGGCAGCAAGGCGCAGATCCGCAAGTACAAGGTGGTCAAGACGCCGCTGTCCGTCTACAAGACCATCCCCAACTGCGAGCCCTGCAGGTGGGGCCGGCACGGGGGGTGCAATGCATGGGGGAACATGCCCTGGTTGCTGGTGGGCCGGGATGGTCGGGATGCCATGCGGGTGGAGCGTCACGGCTCCCGCCTTTGCACGTGCCCGCCCCTGCCCCGCCTCTCCCCTCCTCACACCTGCCACTCCTGTGCAGGCCCGCCCAGCACACACCCATGCACGACTCCTCCCCTGGCTGACAGGCAGCAGGCACCTCTCTCACCCCCTTCCTTGCCCTCCCGGCCCCCTTCTCCCCTCCCTCCCCACCCTCCGCAGGCCCACCCAGCGCACCCCCCTGCGCAACTTCTACCTGGCCGGAGACTACACCAAGCAGCGCTACCTGGCGTCCATGGAGGGGGCCACCTTCAGCGGCAAGCTGTGTGCCAAGGCCATTGCAGGTGGGTGCTGTGTGCATGGCAGGGTTTGATGGGAGGGCGGGCAGGTTCAGGCGAGCCTGAGCCCAAAACCTCAACACTCGAAAACCCAGGGGGCCTTTGCCTGCCAAACCACAGCCAGCCCAAGGCAGGCCCCAACTTCCCTCCTCCCCTCGTCCAAACGTTTACCACATGCCGCCCACACCTGTTCAATCTTGGCCCCCCAACTGCCTGCAGAGGACTGGAACACCTCGGCAGTCAAGCCCAGCCAGCCCGCCAAGGCAGCCGCGCTTGCTTGAGCTTGCGCTGGCAGCAGAGGGCGGTTGCCAGGAAGGGGGTGCAAGGGTCCGTGCCTCCGTGACCATGCAGCCGTGGTTGCGAGCGTCCATGTCCGGGCCCCGCGTGCCAAGCCTGGTCCATGCGCCGGCTCTTCTTGCCCTCCCTCCCGTGTGATCACTGCCCGCCTGTCTGCAAATGCACACTGGATTGTGAATGTATGCTCCTCTTTGCTTGCTTGCTCGCCCCGCTCCCTGATGCTCCTCCCTGCTCCCCCGCTCCCCATATTGCTGACTGCTTGCTCGCCAACGGTTTTGAGAGAGTCCCGTTTGGACCGCTCCTCCCCCCAATTTCCAATACGCTCCATTTCATTCCCTCCCCTGTTCCTTTTTCCCCCACTCCCACACACCGCCCAGGCGCACAGTGCACTGGCAGCCCAACTGGGCCCCCTGCTTCCCTGTCACCACTCAGACTAGCAACTGAACAGAACAGAGAGGTCAACCCATCCTAAGGCTTTGGGCCAACTGATCGGGAGGGCCTGAAGAGCAGACCAACATGATGCAAGCAGGCATGTGCCCTGCCGCAATGTCTGGAGTGCCGAAAGCTGGAAACAGGGGATGGTTACCTGCGCTGCTGCTCGGTGCCCGTCCCTGCCAGCCAGCGCCTTTGCGCCCACGCCGGCAGAGCTGCCCTGCTGCCACATTTGCAACAGCCCCGCTTCCTAGACCAGCAGCACAGGGTTTACTCTTGATCCAGTCTGATTTCAGCAAGTAACAGGCAAGCAGAGAGAGGCATAAACTGTTGGTAGTTGCGGCCCGCAGCTCATCCTTGCACCGAGGTACAGCAGGACGGCCAGGCTGGATGGGCCTGGGCGTAGCGCGGCTGCGCCATCACGTGCGCTGGTCCATGCCTCGGTAATTGGAAGGCACGCACATTCCCCCTCCATCTGCCGGTCTCCTCCCGGTCTCCGCGATAAACCAGTCGCGATAAAACCACTCGATTGCCAGCCGCCCAGCGCTCACGGCCCGGGGAGATCCAGCACGGTCAGGATGCACGCGCACGCCATGCTCGGTAGGAGGATCACGGCGCGCCCCGTGGCTGAGGCGCCTGAGGCGGCAGTGTGCGCTCAGCGGCGGCCCGCGTGTTGCGCCAAGGTGGGGCCCGGCCCGGGTGGGACAGATGCCGCCATTGCCAGGCTGTGCTCTCCCAAGATAGTGCGTGGTGCCGGCTGCACATTGGGCGCGCTGCATGCGTGGGGTTGGCACAAGAATGCTGCTGCTTTGTGTGGCCAGCAGGGCGGGTGTGCACCCGGCTGCCAGCGGTGCCTGGGCACCCTGTGCTGCCCCATGCCTGGGCTTGCCTACCAATGCAGTGTCACACCTTGGGAGCTTGGCATTCATCGCTCAGCGTTTCTGTCCACCAGCAACATGTCAAATCCCCGGCTGCCTGGCGGCCGTCTCTTGCTCCCCTTCCTGAGCCCATCCCTCCAACTCCCGCGCAACCAACCACCGACCCACCAACCCACCAACCAACCCACACAACAACTGTCCTGCCTTCTCACGAGCATCATCACCTCCCCTCCGCTTCCACAGGCGCAGCCCGCAAGCCGCCGGCAGCAGGCAGCAGCGCGCATTGCCCCCAGCGCCCAGGCTGCGCGACGCAGCGTGGCCACCCATGCAGCAGCGCAGACGAGCGATGCCGTGGTGACGAGGCCCCGCCTGGTGAGTAGCGCGGAGGTGGATTCCAGCTGGGGCGTGGTGGCTGCAAGCACATGTACCCTGTGGGTTGCCCACCCATCATTCGCTCAAATCAACTCACCGAAAGCATGCATTGTTCGTCCATGGCAACCCTGCTTTGGGAGCACTCCCTGGCGGGACTTTGATCAACCCTTGCCCCTTCGCTTGCATTGTCATGTTTATAAGCCCTACCCGAGGGAATGAGGCAGAATGACCGCACCTGAGGCACACACATTGGCATCAACCCGCTGCCCGCTCCCGCCCTGCCTTGCCTCCTTTCCTCTCTGTGTTCTGCAGCCCCTGCCCGAGGGGGTGAGCGAGGAGCTGCTGCACGAGCGCAGCGCCGCGGGGCAGGCCGCTCGCGAGAAGGCACTGGACGGCGCGGTGGTGCTGTTTGTGTGCGCCGGCTATGGCAAGGTGCGCAGTGGGGGCGGTAGCAGGGGAGGTTTTGAGTGCGGCTGAGCCTGGGTTGCGGGGGCGCGTGGCAGAGGCAGGAGACAGGGGTCAGGGGAGGGGGCGTGGCTCATTGGGGCGGTGCCGCTGCGCCTCATGCTCGCTGCCGGCTGGTGGCACCCCTGTTGCCTCCTGCAGGCCCGCCTGCCTCCACCTCACCGCCTGTCACCCCGCTTTCACCACCGCCACCTTCTAATTAACCCAAGCACTCCAAACACGCCCTCCAAAACTGGATGCCATCCCCTGCAGAAGCGCTTTATGCACGGAGAAGGCGCGCAAGCCTCACCCCCCACGCCCTCAGCCCGTAACAGGCCACTCTCCCTGCTCATGTCTCTGCAGAAGCGCTTCATCTATGAGAAGGCGCGGTCGCTGGGCGTCAAGGCTGTATTGGTGGACTCCCCCAACCACTGGGGGCGCGACTGCGTGGGCACCGCCTTTGATGCCTTCCACCCCGTTGACCTCTCAAAGGACGCCGACACCGTGCTCAAGGAGATCACCGCCATCTACGGCAAGGTCGTCGAGGTGCGCCTGCTCCTGCACTGTGTGCCGCTGCTGACATGCAACCGGTTCAGTGTTTGTGTGTGTGTGTGTGTGTGTGTGTGTGTGAGTGTCTGTGCGCAAGTGTGTGTCTTTGGGCAAGGGCAAGGTGGGATGCGATGCTGGAAAGGAGGGCCCCCTTAGGGGGCTTGGCTGTGGGGCCCAGGTCAGCTTGGGATTGAGGGGGCGGGAGTGCCGAGCTGGGAAAGAGTATGGCTAGAGAACGTGCGCTTTACGTGTGAGCGCTGGCGGGCGCGAGGGCAGCGCACCTTAACTGCTGTACTTTCAGAACACGTCATGACACCCGCCCGTGTGCTCACCACACAACCATGCCACCCGCCCCGCCCCGCAGGAGTTTGGCGCTGTGCACGGCATCTGCAGCTTCTCCGACCTGGCACAGCCCCTGGTGGCCCGCCTGTGCGCCCAGCTGGGATACCCCGCCAACAGCGTGGAGGCGGTGGCATGCGCACGCAACAAGGACCTCACCCGCCAGGCGCTGCAGGTGGGTGGAGGCTCTTTGCAGCTTCCGCTTTTGGCTGCTGGTTGTTGGTGCTGATGTAGCGGGTGCTCTTCTTGCTGTGGGGCTTGCTGCTGCTGCTGCTGCTGCTGCTGCTGCTGCTGTTTCCATGTTGTTTGGCTGCATAAGTTGCGGCGGCCTGGGGGCGTACACCAGCAGCAGCACGTGGTTAGCGGCAGCAATTCTTTCTGCTGACCCCATTCGACACCCCCATCACCAATCAATACACTAGCAACTCAGTACGGACCCCATAACAACTCCCTCCCTTCCCTCCCCACCCGCGCAGGACGCGGGAGTGCCCACCCCCTCACACATGCTCATCACAAGCCCCGCCCAGCTGGCGGAGGCGGCCACCCTCGTCGGCTTCCCCTCCGTCCTCAAGCCCGTGGGCGGCTCCGAGTCGATCGGCGTGGTGCGGGTGGACAACGAGGCGCAGCTGGCAGACTGCTACGAGCAGCTGCAGGTAGGGGGGAGCTACACCCAGGAAACATTGTATGTGCATCGCTTGTGTCGGTGTTGGCGCCGAGGAGGCATTGTAGAGGGGAGCCCGTGCCATGACAAATCCTGCCCTGCCCTGCCCTGCCCTGCCCCTGCCCTGCCCTGCCCCACCCTACCCACCCCACCCACCCGTGCCCCGCTTCCCCTGCTGCAGGCCATCATGCGTGCCACCGCCTACAAGGACGGCTCCCTGTCCACCTTTGACGAGGAGAGCGACGCAGAGGGCAGCGTGAGTGGGGCGGGCCTGCGGGGGTGGGGCATGGGCCACAATTACTGTCGCCTGCCTGCCTGCCTGCCTGCCTGCATACCTGTCGCCTGCCTGCCTGCCCGCTGCGGCCAAACCTGCCTGCCTGCTGGTTGTGGGGCTGGCGCAGCGGCCAAACTTATCTAGCACGACAGCCTCCCGCATGACCCATTTCTCTCCTGGATGCTGGACACAGGCTTTCTTTTTGTACAATTGAATTGAACCCCTGCCCCACCTGGCTCGCACCTCTCCCGCATCCCAACCACCCGCCCTCACACAACCATTCACAAACAACATGCACCTGCCTGCAGGCCAACGCCGCCCTGGAGTTCTTCACTGACCTGATGCTGGAGCAGTACATGGATGGAGCCGAGGTACGCATGCAGCGGACTTGTGGATGCGCATGCTCATATGCGGTATGTGCGTGTGCTGCATGTCCCTGCATCATGCGCCTCCCTGAGGAATCGGCACAGGGGTGGGTGGGGCCGCCAAACCCACTTTTGTTTTGCAGTGCGCCCTGTCCCGCCAGGCAACAACCCCCTGCTAAGTGCTCCACCTGTCTGCTTCCCTCATCCCTGCTCCCCCTCGCTGCCCCACCCCAGGTGGACGTCGACATTGTGATGAGCAACGGGGAGGTGGTGTACGCCAACGTCGTGGACAACTGGCCCACCTTTGAGCCCTGGTTCCAGGTGGGCGTCCCCCCACCGTGGGGCTGCCTTACTCCTGACCCTTCTCCAGGGGCGGGGGTGGAAGTTGTGTCTGCGTCAAATCTGCTTCCAGCCTGGAGGACTTGAGCGGTCTAGAAGGTGGGCGGCAGGGTGATGGCGCTTGTGTGCCTAGGCCATGGCACCCTCTCCCCCTGGTCAAAATGGCCAGGCCGAACTTGTTTATCTGGCATTGCTTCCCACAGGTGGCTAATTCCCACGCTTCACCATGATGCCGTTGCTGCAGGAGACGGGGACCAACGTGCCCAGCACGCTGTCTCTGGAGAAGCAGGAGGAGCTGATTGCCATGGCCAAGCGCAGCCTTGAGGCGATGGGCCTCACCCACGGCATCCAGCACACCGAGCTCAAATACACCAGCAGGGGGGCGCGCCTGCTCGAGGTGCTTCACACTCCCACTCCCTGCCCAGCTGGCCTTGCCCCATCCGGCTTTCGTTTCCCTGCACTGCATTGGGCTTCGTGTCTGGTGACGCTGCCTGTTTGGGCAAGGGAGTGGTGGCGGGCGAGGTGGCTCCCCAAGCCTCCCGGCCAGCTGGCCAGACTCAGCCTCACAGCTGGGGTGGACTAGATCCTGTTGACAGTCCCCCAAATGATGCTGACTCCTCCTCCCCACCCCCCTCCCTGCTTGCTGTGTTGCTGTGCAGGTCAACCCTCGCATGGGCGGCAAGGTGCGTGTGTGTGGAGGTTGTGGGTTGAAATGCCCGCCTTGGCCCCGCCTGCAAAGCATGCGCAGCAGCAGCAACCCTCGGCGCATGCCCGCACACACATGCTGACATGGCCCGGGGGCGGCAGCTCGCTCCCTTTGCGCACTCGGAGCTGCATGTTCAGCCTGGGCAGCAGCCGTGCAGCACACATTCCAAGTCGCCCCCCTCCCTCCCTCCCCGCTCCCGCCCTCCCTCCACTATGCCCACCGATTTGCCACCCCACCTCGGACCTGCTGCCGCCTGAATCCCCTGCGCCCCCTGCCTCCCCCCGCCTCCCCCTGCCTCTCCCCACTCCCCGCAGTGCGTGCACATTGAGAACCTTCTGTCCACGGGTGTGTGCATGGTGGTGGAGCAGCTGCTTGCCAGCTGCGGCCTGCCCAACGCGCCGCCCGCGGCCGCCGAGCCGCTGAACCACATCGGGGAGTACAGCATCAACGCGCCCCGCTCCGGGGTGCTGGCGGATCACGAATTCCTCAAGGTGCGTGTGCGTGTGTGTGTGTGTGCTTTGTAGAGCGTGCATTGATGTGTAGTGTGTTGTATTGTGCTCCTGAGCCCTTCTGAAAAAGTGATGGAGGAACACGGCAGGCAGGAGGCTTCATGCTGCAGTGTGGTCTGCACCTCACAGGATCGAGAGAGGGGAGGGGGCACTGCACTACGGGGGGGAGGCCACTGCCCACTGCGTACACATCCCAACCTGCCTGCCCACACCACGAACCCAACACTGCACTCATGCAGAAGTGGGTCGACCACCCGGATGTCGTGTACTGCCGCCCGCTGGCGGCGGTGGGCGCGCGCCTGCGCTGCCCCGAGGACGGCTTCCCCACATGGATCGCAGAGGTGATGGTGCGCAAGCCGACGGTAGAGGTGCGCCACCTGATACTACCATCGTGCCATGGGTGGTGTGATGGGAGGGGGCGGCGATGTCACGCGTTTGTTATCCACATGGTTTGCAGCGGCAGTGTGGTGCACAAGCTAACGATGCTGGCGCACGGCAGGCAATGCAGGTGTATCGTTAAGCTGATTGGGGAGAGGAGGGGTGGGGGGGGGGGGCAGGGGCATGTGGGGGAGCGGAGGTGGTGGTGCCCACAGTGCGGGTGTGTGCGGCCATGCCTCCCCCTACGTTGGTGGGTTAGGAAGGGGGAGGGAAGCTGTGCTGGCAGGTGGGGCATTTTGGTATTGGGGAAGTTGCTCTGCAGGTGGTGGAGCAAGAGCATGGGAGCTGTTGGCTGCAGCAGGCCTTCACACAGGAGTGAGAAGGCATGAGCGACACTGGGAGAGGCCCAGCTTAGTGACGCACACTCAGTGAGACACTTGACCCCTCCCATGCACCCTGCTGCAGGAGGCGATTGAGTTTGTCAAGTCGATCCACGACGACATCTGCGCACACGTCAACATCGTCAAGCCCGAGGACGCGCTGGGCCTGGAGGTGCCGGAGCTTGTGGCCAGCGGCGAGACTTCCGACTAGGCGAACTAGGCCAACTCAGAGGTGATATTTCAAGACAGATAGAAAGAAGGCCGCGTACGCCCTCCAAAAGACACTGGCAGCGGCTAGTGCTGTGCTGGTGTTTGCGGGCGCGGTCTACCCGGCCGGCCGATGCGTGCGCCGTGCCCCGCACGCCTCTGCCACGTGTCTGTACGTGGGTGCATGGCTCGGAGCGCTGCGGACCCGCGACGCCAGCCCAACACTTGCGCACATTGTGCAGGTGCTGAGCTGGCTGGAGTGCAAGAGTTATTGGCCAGTTGTCGAGGAGCATGGGCTAGCCAGTTGACGCCGGCTCTGCGCCCTGTTTTAGTCCGCCACTTCCCACCTCTCCATACTACGCTCTTTTTGTGTTTCCTTGTTCATATCCTCTTGTCCGCACTCAGATCTGTGTACAGTAAGGGGCGGGGGAGTGCTGCGACAGCCCCAATCTGGGCTGTGGCATCATCTCTTTACCCCCGCCGATGTGTCAGTGAAGCAGCCAGCGCCGTGCCCCCGTCTATATTTGATTGTCTTGCGGCATTTTGTTTTCCCGTCCTCTTTCCCGGATGCGCGCCCCACCAGGAATTGTCATCAGTTCAGAGATTTACGTAAGTGTAACAGCCAGTGAGAAAAGCTAAGCGTCGCATGCTGCCGACGGCGGCAATTGTTGGCCCAGCTGCAGTGGCAAAGGTGGTGAAGAGACTTGTGCGCCTGAGCCTGATAATGAAGCATGGGCAGGCTGCGGTCATATCGACGGGCTGCTTGGGTGGCGGCGGCGGTGGCGGCGCTGTGTTTGCGCAAGCATGCTGGCAGGAGCCCTGTGCACCTGTTAATCTTGAGTGCTGCCTGCGTGCTGTCGTGCTGAGAGACGACCCCCCACGCCCGCACCGCAAGAAGCAGGCGTGCCAGTTGGATGGGCAGGGAAGCTGGGCAGGCACATCTGCTCGCGGCCTCCTGTGGCGGCACCAAGGCGGCACCACCCAGCCAGTGCCGCTGGGCGGCAGTGCAGGCCAGAGTGCAGTGGCCATGCCGCCTGCATGAAGCCCAATTCCGACCCTAAACCCGTAACGTTCACGTATGGGCCCAAATAGGCAGCTGGCTAGAAGAAGAAGAAGAAGAAGAAGTAGACGCCGCGAGGCGTGATGCGCCAGCAAGCTGGCTGGGAGGAACGGGGATGA
>JAPTJF010000306.1:0-77380 GCA_029339195.1 Micractinium sp. NFX-FRZ
GCCTGTCCCGCATCGCCTTCCTGGACGGAAACACCGCAGTCATGCTCGGCAAGGTGGTCAAGACCTCCGCCAAGTAGAGGGCGGCAGGGCAATGGCCTCTTTGGCTTGGGGAAGGCCACACAGTGTCGGGGGGCTGCGCCCCCCGCCCTGTGGGGCCCAGCCAGCCAGCCCCGCAGCAGCAGCCTGACAGCAGGCCGCCGGCCAGCAGCAGCAGCAGCAGCAGACAGGAAGGGAGCGGCGGCGTGTGCCCCCTCACTCGCTTTGCTAGGCGGCGGTCTGAGACCCACACCAGTATGACGCAAGCAGCTTTTGACTGAACGCAGCCCTGCAACAGCGCGCCTGCCGCCTCCCTTCCGGTGTAACGACCCTCTCGGTGCACGACGTGTTGGCCCACTGAAGGGACAGCTCAGCTTTAGCGGGCATGCAGCTTGGGTGCCGGGCTGCCGGGGGTGGAAGAGCAATCTCCTCAGAAGTGTAGCCCTGGTGGTGGTGGTCCCGTTGTGCCATGTTTCACAGGGATTGGGACGGGTCGTGGTTGACAGGAGCGGTATGCAGGCGGAGCGTGCAGCGGGTAAGGGAGCAGGAGAGCGGAGCCAGAAGCGCACGAGGGCAAGAGGGGAGCAGCACGAGGGGACGAGCACAGAAAAAGCAAGCGAGCAGGGGAAGAGGGGTCATTGGGATTGCTGCTGGTAGCCCCAGGCACGCGTACGCTGGCATGCCTCAGTCACCAGGGCACGCCTGTGCGGCTGCAGCAGCGCGCTTCAGTCATGCACGCCTGCCTTGGGCGGCATGCGCAGGCCCACCAGCGTGGCTGCCCGCACATTCATGTCCTTCTCTCGCTGCTCCACCGCAATGCCAATGTTGTAGGACAGCAGCAAGTCCTGAAGGCAGAGGTGAGGGGGTGCAAGACAGGCAGGGAGGGGTTGGAGGCGGGCGCGTGGCAGCAGCGTAGGCGGCGGCGGCGGCGGCGGCAGCGGCAGGCTTGCTGCAACCACCCGTGTCGCAACACGTGCCTTGTGATCTTTGACACTGGTGATCAGGAAGGCATAGTCTTTTGCCTCCTGGAGGGCCTGCTGCCGCTCGGCGGGTGGCAGCGCCTCGGCCCGCTTGAACTCTGCAATGACGGTCTCACGCCACTGCCGATTGCCGGTGACAGGGGTGATGGTGCGGTCTATGGCCCGCAACAGCGAGCGCAGCACCTGCCTTGCCTCTGCTGCCGACATGTCAGGGCACTGCCGCTGCCATAGACCGTTGCAGGGGCACGGACTGCCATAGACCGCTGCAGGGGCAAATTGCGAGAGCTTGAGCAATTGGCAACGTGTCGCCAGCGTTGCAGTGGGCACTTCCTAGGAGGTTCCTTCACCCCTGTGTGCGTCTGATTTCACCTATGAGATGATCAGTGTTCACGCAGGGGCGGGCTACCATTCGCCCGCGCTTGAGGCGGTATACAAACGAGGTGACGAGCCGCACTTGCGTCCCTTCTTCTTCCGGGCCTCTCCGAAAGGGGTTTTCGCCACTGGAGTGGCCACCTACAGCACCCTCATGCCGCCACTTGCCTGCAGACATAGCTGCGGCCTGCCGTGCCGGAGCGGGTGCGCTGAGCGGCGGCGCCGACGCTCTGTCTGCAGTCACAGCTGCCATCAAAGTTCTGGAGGTGAGCTCCCCTGCAACTATGCACATGATACAGTGGCACGTTCTGTGGGCTGCGGGGGCTGCCCGCATGAGCGTTCCCACCGCCGTCAACTCGCCCGCTTGGACGACACAAGTGCGTGGCCCCGCTTGCATGCATGCGATCATCATTGTCATCCTTCATTCCCCGTCACGCCTATGAGCCCCGCTATTGGATTTGCGCATGACACATCTGCTCCCCCATCTGATCCCCATCGGAGCTGCTTACTCGCACCCAGTCACGCTGCTCTGCCCCTCCCGGCATTCCTCTGTCCCTCACTCCTGCGTCCCTCCGTCCTTGAACACAGCTTTGCCACTTCCTCACTCAAAGGGCAGCCACCGGCCCTAATTCCCTGCGCCTAGTGTTGCTTCCCATCCTTTACCCAGTTCCCTGCGTCCATTGTTGCCTCCCATGCTATCCCTTATTCCCTGCGCACATTGTTGCTTCCCCATTTCACTGCCGCTGCTGCAGGCCAGCTCCCACTGCAACGCGGGTAACGGCTCCAACCTTTCCTTTCAAGGGGTGGTGGAGTGCGATGCCAGCGTGATGACAGGGGATGGCACGTTTGGCGCCATTGCGGCCGCGCCAGGCAAGCGGGGCGGAGCTGCGGGGCTGCTGTGTGTGCTTGGCCTGGTGCACAATGCAAGTGCGGTGCCGGCCGTGGGCAGGAGGTGGTGGGTGGTGGGTGGCACGGTTGTGCTGTGTGGCTGCTGCGCCGGGCATGTGGTGTTGGGGTGGAGGTGCGTCCTGAGAACGCGCGGTTGCTGGGCTGGGTCACACAACCTGCGCAAGGGGAGGGTGCCCGCTGAAGGGGTGGTGTGTGCCCCGTAATCTCAGAGGATCAAGGAGTGATGTGTGCCCCAATCCAAGCAAGCGTGGGGCTGCTGGGCTGGGGTGTGGGTGCCTGCGGCGGGTGCCCAGGCATGCACAGGGGGCCTGGTGGGAAGCGCTCTGTGCCAACGACTAGGCTCTCACGCTGCTGTGCCATTCAGCTGTGCCCCACCTGCCCCCCACTCCCGGCAGGCATCCAGCACCCAGTGGAGGCGGCTGCCCTGCTGGCACGGGAGAGCCGGCAGCCTCTGTCCAACGGGCGCGTGCGGCCCATGTGAGACCGGGGCAGGGGGCGGGGGCAGGGGCGGGCGGCTGTGCTTGTGTGAGTGCCTGGGCAGCTGGCTGGCTTGCGTGTGTGGTAGGCAGTGTGATGCATGTAGTGCCAATATGACATATGGCCTTCTCCCTGGCTGGCTGGCTGGGTTGTGTGTGCGCGCAGGCATGCGAGTGCCAATGTAACACATAGCTCTCTGCCCCTCCCACCTGCCGCAGGATGCTGGCTGGCGACCGGGCCCGACAGTGGGCGCTGTCCCGAGGCCTGTCAGCCGCCGGCACCCCCGCTGAGGCAGCTGCCATGCACCTGACAGAGCAGACGCAGCGGCAGTGGCGCAAGTACCGTAGGATTGTGGACGCCAGCAGCAGCAGCGGCAGCAGTGGCACGCGAGCAGCGGCGCAGCAGCATCAGCAGGAGGCGCAGCAGGCTGCACAGCCGGCACAGCGGGAGGAGGGCGAGGAGGAGGGTGGGGAGGGAGAGGCAGCGGGGCGTGCGGCCAAGCGCAGCCGGCTGCGGAGCAGCTTCACACAGCAGCCGGCACAGCAGCAGCTGACACCGCAGCATGCTCAGGAGCAGGAGCAGGAGCAGCACGAGCGGGCAGGCGCCTCTCCTAGCGAGAGCGCCGACTGTTTCTACGACACAGTTGGCTGCCTGGCCCTGGATCTTAATGGCGGCATCGCAGCGGGGGTCAGCAGCGGCGGCATCGTCTTGAAAACCGAGGGGCGGGTGGGCGAGGCGGCAGTGTACGGCGCCGGCTGCTGGGCGCAGCAGCCAAGCTGCGCCGGCAACGCAGCCAAGCCAGAGCAGCGGCAGGCGGAGCAGCAGCAGGCAGCGGCGGTGGCGTGCAGCGTGACTGGAGTGGGGGAGCATGTGATGCGGCACCTGCTCGCCCGCGAGTGCTGCCAGGCTGCTGCAGCTGCTTCTGTGGCAGCAGGCGCAGCAGATGCCGCTGCGGGGGACACGCCGGCATGGGTGCGAGGGGAGGCGGCTGAGGTGCCTCTCGAACAAGTGGCCGCCCAGCTTCTGCGGAGGACGATTCTCAGGGGGCCGCTGCCTCATGACTGCGGCCTGCTGTGCCTCAGGGTGCAGCCCCTGGGGGCCCCTGGGGGCAGCACCGGGGGCCACTGCCAAGCAAGCAATGGGCAGCATGGGCAGCAGCAGCACTGCGGCGAGCGGGGCGGCGGTGGCGGTGAAAACGGCACGCAGCGGCACAGGCGGGTGGCGGTGGAAGTGGCGGTGGCACACAGCGCGCAGAGCATGGCGTGCGGCCACATGGCCTGCCCCGTGGCCGCGCCGGGGGCGGCCAACGGCGGCGGTGGCAGCAACGGCAAGTCAGCTGCGGTGGGCAGCCCTACGGTGCACATTCTGCGGCGCCATGCAGGCGGCGGAAGCACCGGTGCGGTGCCTGCGGTGCAGACATACATGCACGGCTGCACAGTGTGCCTGTAAGCAATATGAGGCCATACGAAGGGGGGCGTGCGCATGCGGAGCGGGCGCAGATGCTGTGTGTAACACGTGCTGCTTACAGATGCAGGGGGGGCGTCGGGCAGGTTGACATTCCGTGTGAGCTGTGGTTTTGTAGCGTGGTGCAGGGCAGGCGCCACCGAGTGTGACAACGACAGGATGGCCCGGCGTCGGCCGGCCTTGTACCCCTTTCTTTGGGCATGTGCGGTGGCATGGCGAGCAGCAGCATCTTTGCTGCACCAATGCAAGCAGCCCCGGGGTGCTGGGCAAGGTCAACCGAGGAAGGGACGGACAGTCTGCTGGTTGAAACTCCAGCCCTGTTGCACACCAGGCCTTCCTTGCGCAGTGCGGGAAATTTGTCTGGGTGTAATGGCGGCAAGCAGCTGCCGGCAGTACTGCATGCACTTAGTCTAGCGGTAATCTACTATATATGCAGCGTTTCCAGGTCATGGTTCCAGCTGAGGAACCGTTTCCAAACCTGGAAACCTGTATGGTGCCACCCTGTATCCACCCATGGTGCCAACCTGGAAACGGCCCGGAAACCTGTAAACATCAGATATTCGTGTTACACCCAAAATGGGCCCCTGCCAGTGGCGGGAGGCCAGGAAAGCGCACAGGTCAATTTGCAGCGCTGGAGGCACCCAGAAACAGCAGAAAGATTGGGTGTAGCATATCAGGTGCAGCAGCGCGCGGTGAATGGCTGGTAGCAAGGACTGGGAGCGCAGGATTGGGATACTACAATAAATAATGGGTCAGGAGGAAAGGTGGAAGGCAGAACGCACGCAGCATGTGGCAGAGTCAGTGCTGTCACGCCCTGCCGGGCGGCGCCGGCAGCGCGTGGCGGGGGATGCGGTATGAGGAGCGGATCTTGCCGTGCACGCGCTTCCAACAGGGGGCGCCCTTGAGTCAGTCAACCACACCTGCGCCTCGATGCGCGCCGCCTCAATGTAGTGGTCTGGCTCAAACAAGTCGGTTAAGCCCGCCCCGGGGGTAGGGGGTGTGGTGAGGGCGAGAGGTGTGTTGCTGTGTGGGCTGGCTGGAGCCACTGCCGGCACTGACTCAGCGGCCCGCACCTACTCCCGCACCGCCCGCACCGCAGTGCGCCCCTCACCCTGATGAGACTTCAGCATGCGCGCTGGGTTGCCGTGCGCTGAGGAGGCGACCTTCTGCACAAGAGAGGGAGGGCAGCAGGGAGCGGTGTTAGGACTCAAACCGGGTGCGAAGCACCGACATTTGGGAGCAGGAGGCGGTGAGTGCCTGGAGCGGAGGCTGGGTAGGGTGGGCTCAGTGCATGTTGCCGAACGCACATTACCTCGAGCACGTGCCGCTGGGGTGTGCCTCCCCCTCTGCCGCGCCGCCCTCCTGCCGCGCTCCGTCCTTGACCCACTTCCCCAATTTGCGTACGCACAACGGCCGCGCTCCCTTACCCGCTCTGCCCGCCTTACTTGCAATGACCTCGCCCCCAACATACCAAGTGGACCCGCTTGCTTTCCAACCCACCTGGGTTGTGCGCCACTGGTGTGCGTCGGCTGGGTTGCCCAGGCGGCAGCACAGTCTTGCCGCGCTCCTCGTGCGCCCACCAATCGCGGTGCCTGCCGTGTGCCTCCTCTGCTTGTCGCAGTGCGAGTGACTTGCCCATGGCCAGGTTTTGGAAACGCAGCGCTGCAGGCACAAGGTAGCAGTGGCGCAGGGGCAGAGGGGTGGGGCTTTGTGGGGTTCAGTGGGGTTGAGTGCTTCCAGCTAAGGGGGCCTGCAAGTCGCGCGGCCAGCCGTTCAACGCTGTTCGCCAGCTACTGCCTGCCTGCCAGCATCTGGCTGCTGCCAGTGTGCTCCCTGCCTGCCAGCGCATCGGTGCGCGTCCCCTCCAGCCCACCTCGCATGCCAACTGGCACCGCATGACTCACCGATGCCGTGCATGCTGGCCAGCAGGTGGCCCTTGACGGTGTCAAAAGTATGGCAGGCGAGAGAAGACTGAGCGTCCCAGGATGCCGTTGGAGGCGGCGGGGTCGCTGGTCGGGTCGCGCGCAAGCTGCTCCGCATTCTGGGTTGCCTGGGCCACCGCATCGTCGCACGTGCCGCAGCCGTACTTGCACCCTGCAAATGCATATCACAGCCGACATGAGTGCCTGCATGCCTGCTGCATTCAACGTGTGCCACTACGCAAGGGAAGGAGCGCCCCCGGCCTGCCACCCTGGCGCCAGGCTGCTCAGCCGGCAGAGCACCGTGAGCCAGCCTCACCAGCGTCGTGCATCATCGCCATGCCTCTGAATGCACGGTTGTCCTGGGTGCAGCAGAGCATCGCCACGCGGAATGTGAAGATCTCCTGTGCAGCAGGCGGGTACATGTATGCAGATTCAGCACCGGAAGGCGACACACAAAATGCGCGCCACGGTCCGCGCGTGCTAGGAGGGAGGCAGGCAGCCACCAACAGCAAGCGAGCGCGCAGCAATGCAACGTCAGATGTTGCAGCTGCGGCAACGCAGCACATCATCTGCGCAGCTGGCCAGACGGCCAACAATAAGAGCAACCAATCGTCGTGGCAATCACGCAGGCAGGCGCTGGTTGGGCGCACCGTGTGCCCTGTCTTCGCACCTTCCGGTGGGCGTCCCAGGGACATGGAGCCACAGAGTGTGAGTGGCGCTGGCGTGCCATGAAACCTGCCGCGTGGCGTCATCTGCCGCACATACCTCCTGCGCACTCCCGCGGCGCACTTGGCGGACTGCCGGCGGTACGGCGGTACGGCGGGACCCCCCGAGGCTCGCCAGGCCAAGTTGGCAGTGGCACCCACTTGGCTTGCAGCCAGCACATTTCCGCAGGCAGGCCCCTATCTCCTCCCACCTGTGGATCTAGCGACAGACCCTTGAACTCTTCAGGAGGGCACCGACGCCGCCGCGCAGCAGGGCGGCGGCTGACAGGCTGTCGCCGCCTGGCAGCAGGTCTGCCACCAGCCCTAGGAGGCTCGCTAAGCATGGTCATGGGCGCATGGTGCGCAATGACGAGCTGGGTGCAGGCTGACA
Source organism: Micractinium sp. NFX-FRZ (assembly GCA_029339195.1). NCBI lineage: Eukaryota > Viridiplantae > Chlorophyta > Trebouxiophyceae > Chlorellales > Chlorellaceae > Micractinium > Micractinium sp. NFX-FRZ. Next base: position 7,256 of record JAPTJF010000306.1, read on the forward strand.
CGACTTCCGCCGTGGTGCGGGGGGAGCCCTCGCAAGCACCACCTGCAGGTGGGTGTCATTGTGGGAAGAATGGGTGCTGGTAAGCGTGCGCTTTCACACAAGGCAGTGCCTCGATCCTTGAGAGTCCCGGCACAGGATGTCACCCCCAATCTGGCTCTTATAAGCACGTGCACATGCCGCATGACTGACCTGCCAGCACCGGGTCGGACGACTGCAGTGAGAGGTTTCTGTAGAATCTGGTGGAGCCGCCTGGGATGGGTGCCACTTCCGTTCCTTCTTATATGTTTCGAAACAAGGGCAGCGGTCGCTGCAGCAGCCAGCAGGGAGGCGGAGTGGGACGAGAAGCTGGCCAGCCTATCCAGCAAGGTGGGGGCTGGGATTGGGCGGCGTCTGGGACTCACCAGCCAAGGTGGACGAAGCCACTGCACAGGTGATGGGGACACTGGCCTGGGCAGGGCGGGGTCAGCATGGGAGGCAACAGGCATTTAACACACAAGGAGTTGGGATGCACTTGCACGCCTGCCCAACCCATGCTGAGTGCAACCCGTTCTCTGCAGATCAAAGGGGGCACAGCAGACCGCGGCGGTACTCTAGCTGCACCGCCTGTGGCAGTTGGGGAAGCAGTACACCGGCCCCACCGGCAACGAGGCACGGCAGTCTGCAGGCGCATAGCGCTGCCGCTGGAGACAATGCTGGAGGACTTGCGGGAGCTGGCTTGCAGCTACCCCAAGCACGTGGCAGCCAAGGAGCAGCAACAGGCGTCGGAGCCAGCCGGCGCACCAGTGGCAGTGCAGCGCACTGCCCGCAGGGGCGCCGAGCGCGACACGGCCCTGGCTGCGCTGCTTGGCCCCCGCGCCTGCAGCGAGCTGGTGCCCAGCCTCCGCAGAGTGTGGGCCAGCGCTATCACGCAGGCAGCCGCCCTGGGCCGGGCACTTCAGCGGCAGCGGGCGCAGCAGCAGAGCAGCGCGGCACGCTCAGCAGCAGCCTGCGTGCGCACCCTCAGCAGCTAGCGCCGCTGCCCAACTGCGCCAGCAGGGGCAACCGCAGGTGGGCAGGCAAAGCGGGTCACAGAGGGGGCTGCTGCTGCCATGACCCACCCTGCCAAGCTGGCACGGGATCCAGCTCACCGTGCCGATGCCTTGCCCCATTGCACACCTGCAGGCAGCTGCCAGCGTTGAGCTTATGGGTGTAGACGGCGGGAGCTGCCGCCCGGCGCGCCGCGTTTCGTTGCCCACGCCTGCGCAGCGCCAGCGTGGCGGCCAGGAGCAAAAGCAGGTGGACCCCAATGCTGGGCAGGCACAGCAGCGGCAGCAGACGCAGCAGGCGCAGCAGCAGCAACAAAGGGCGGGCGGGTAGGAAACGTGCCAGGGCAGCTGCAGCTGACCCGGTGCAAGCTACTGCTGGTGCAGACCGGCGGGCAGGTGGGCGGCTGCCCAAGGCGCTTGAGCGGGCAGGTGGGCAGGAGCAGCCTGCCCCTTTGTCCGTGGCACCGTGGTACACCCTTCCGGCTGGCGAAGCCGTCCGCATCACTGCCAGCACCCTGCCCTTCCTCACCAGTGCGGCTGGCCCAGGCGAGGAGGCGTGGGAAGAGCGGCAGCGGCGCGAGGCGGCAGGCATGTCGCAGGACCGCTTCACCTGCGGCACAGGCAGCATGCTGGGCAGCATGCTGCAGCAGTGTAACAGCGGTATTTTGGCAGGTTGTCCTTCTACTACGGCGGCGTCAAGCAGGGCGTGACCACACCGTCCAGCTTTGAGGCAGCAACCAGGCATGAGCAGCACTAAGAAGTGGAAGCAGAGCTTCAAGGTGGCCACCGCCAGCGGCGGCCTGGCCATGGGAGATTACTTTGCACAGCACCACCCAGCAGGCTGACAGCACTTTAAATGTAACGGGCAGGTGGCGCAACTGGGTGCCCTTCCCCAGGCGCCCCCGTCTTTGGAGGCTCAACCCTCAACGGACCGCATACCACCGCTTCTGCACCGCTTACAAAAACTGCGTATGGGCAGGGGCAGGAGCAGGGGAGCTGCACACGAGTAGGGTGCAGGTTGAGGGATCTGGATGTAGAGTTGGCAAGTGCAGGCATAAAAGGAACCGAAGAGGGCGGCATGATGAGTACAAGGGGAGTACTACAGTGGGTGGGTGGGTGGAGGCAGCCGGGCACGCGGCGGGGAGGCGCCAAGCACGGCCCCACTCAATGCGCCATCGGCGGACGCCATCGGCGGGCAGCGCTCGCACGCTACCTGAACCCATCGCTCAGAGGCCAGAAGTGATGAATTTCTCAAAATCGGTGAGGCGCTGGCTCACTGCAGGTGGCGGGGAAGAAAGCGGGGGATGCCTCGAAGCCTCGTCTTGCTGGGGCGCGCCGGAAGCCCGCTGGCCATGCTGCACCTGCATGGCGCGCCAGGGCACCTGCCCTTGCATGCTGGTTGCACTCCCGCGTACAGGGCGAGCCCCAGGGGCACGGCAGCGATGCAGCAACTGCGATGCTGCAGGTGTGCACTGCAATGCGGCCCGCGCAAGGCAGAGACGGCTGGGCAGGGAAGGCCGCGCACCTGTGCGATGTCGCCGCGCGTGGCGGGGAAGACGCCTGCGGGCGGCGCCTTCCCGTAGCGCTCGCCGGCCTGGTCGCACAGCAGCGGATGCAGCGGGCGGCTGCTGGCCGGGTCGCTGCTGTTGAAGGCGCGAGCCGCGATGTTGAAGGTGAGGATGGTCATCTCCTTCTGCGAGTCGGCCGCCTCCTTCAGGGCGTCCAGCTTGGTTTCCAGGCGGGCCAGGGTCTCCGTAATGTTGCCTGCAGAACAGGGTGAAGCCGAAGGAATAGTCGAGGGTTTTTTTTACCCGCCTACAGCGGGGTACAGCAAGGCCTACAGGTGCCGAGGGGTCGGCAGGCGGCCTTCCACGGGCCGCCCAGTGAGCCAGGGGGACCCAGCAGCCCTCGGCCAAAAGACTCGCCTGCAGTGTTGCCCCCAGGGCCGTGGATGGCCGCAATGTAGTCGTCCACCGCCTCCGTTGTCACGGACGGATCCAGCTTGGCTGCGGTCGACGCAACGGCGGCCGCTTGGAACTTCATGCTCAGTTCTGCCGGGTTGTCCTGCTGGTGCTGCATTGTAGAGAACAGCACGCTCACAATGTTCAGGATCGCGATAAGAGAGAGCGTCGCGCTTGTAAGCGCGTTGCATGGTCATGGCGACGGCGTTGCGTTTCGGGCGCGGCGCGCTCGGCACAGCGTGACCGCCGCCCGGAGCGGCGGCTGTGGTCCAACTGCAGAGATCGGAGAGACGTCCACATACTTCGCTACGTTGCCAGCACTAGGCGCAGGCTGAGGCTCCCATTCATACGGAAGTGTAAAATGGCAGCAACATGTGAGCAGGTCACAGGCAGGGCGGGGCAGGGCAGGAGGAGCAGGGCAGCACATGCCCACCAGGCTGCGTGTGCTGGCGGCAGCACCCTGTCCACTGGTCTGAATGCTACAAGTGCACCCCTACCTTTTGCACACGTCTGCACCAGCGACTACCGTATGAGTCTCCTGCGGAAGCTGCCCGGCTGCTGCCGAAGGGCCCGTGCAATTTGCCGTATGCACATCATTGAACCAGCCAGCACTTGGGTGCAGAGGCACTGGAGGTCAGACCCCCCAGTGGTACAGCTCTCTAGCTGATCCGCCAGTTCCCCATATCGATTTGGGCCTTGCCAGCCTTGCCAGCTATCCCTCCCGTCCGTTCCCCTGCCTGCCCTCAGCTGTGGGTGGCCCCTCCCCTCCCATCACCACTGCCGCCCGCCCCACATGCACGCGTCTGTGGTCTGTCAACCCAGCGCACCGCTGCCACTTGAGGCACAAGTGTCTCCCCCGCTCCCCCTGTTGTGGGCTCTCTTCCCCCCGCCTGCCTAGCCTTATGCAGGTTGCATTACAGGGGGGGCACGGATTATGAAGCTGATTCAGCACACCCCAACCAGCATGGTATGAGGCTTCCCGCTGCCGCCTGCTGGCTGTCAAAGTAACGGGACTCAGAGCCAAGGCAAGGGTCTGTGGGTTGGTCTGGCCATCACTTGGTTGCTGCGTCCTGGGGGGCAGGGGCGGGCACGGCCCGGGTCTGGTATGGCCTGCAGGTGGCGGTGTTAAAACCGGGGTGACTTCAGGGCCTGGTACACAGCCAAGCCAGTTAAATAGCTCTCCTCTGCCAGCTGGCTGGCCGCCCCTCCCATGCCACCGCACCTCCTCCGTTGAACTGCTCCCCCATCACGCACACACCGCCCCGCCACTCGCTCGCTCGCCTCCGTGCCGCCCAGGCAACATGCACCACTGCCATCCCAACGCAACCACGCAACAGCAGCATCATGCACAACACCAGCAGCATGCACGCATCAGCAGCCGCCCCCTCCCCCCCACACACGCCACCCCTCGGCCACCTACCCCCCTCACCGCTGCGCCTCCCATGCAACCTGCGCCACCATAGTCAGCGCGGAGCAAGCCTCCCACTCCTCCCCCACAGGCCGCACAAACGGCACCCAGATCTCCTGCGGCCAGGCGGCGGCGCACGCTGTCAGCTCCCTGCTCCTCCAATTTAAAGCTGAGATGCGCAACCATGGGCAGTGCAGAAGAGGAGGCGGGCCATGCGGCGTACGTCATGCATGGTAGGTTGTGTATTCGATGCGCTCACGAGTAGATGCAGTGGAAGATGTAAGAGCCCCCTCCCACCTGGGCCGCGCTGCTGTCCTGGCGTAACGCCCGCACATAGATGCCCAGGCGGTCCACTCACAGCATCTCCGCCCACGCCACTTCCTCAAATGTAGCGCCTATCCACTGGCAGCGAGGAGGCAGGGACGGGGGCGATCATAGGGTTGGTGACAGAGGGCAGCCCATGCCACCTGATCAAATGCGGCGTCCATCTGTCCTGGCAGCCTCAGGGCCGGCAAGAGGGCGACTCAAGGGCAGCCGAGGGGAAGTGCAAAGCAAAGCATGCACAGCTCGCCTGCATCGTGCGCTGCAACACCCTCCAGCAATTCACTAAAACAGCATCAGTCCCTGAAGAACATGCACAGATGCGCAAGACGCCCTCCGCCCCCGCCCACCCACAAGCACGCTCCCTCACAAACCCACGCTGCTCCTCCCCACCAGTGTGAAGCCAGCGCAAGTTGCTGGGAGATGCCCACCCACCCCACCTGATGCAAAGAATGTCCCCCGCCAGCTGCCCCCCACTGGCACCCCTGTGAGAATCCCCCGCTGCCTCCCCCCCAACACTTTGCGGCCAGCACAAGTTGCTGAGCACAAGTTGCTGAGCAACAAGCTGCTGGAGGGGCCCCACCTGATGCGCAGTATGTCCTCCCATGGCAGCTGGCCAGCGGTGTGTTCATCGGCGCCTGTGACCAGCAACAGCCGCGGAGGTTTGGGGCCGCTCTGCGCCATACCGATACGCAAATATATATATAGGAGCGTTATTATTGCTGATCATGCCTTCTTTTCATCAATCTGGTTGATGCCATTTGCTGAGCCGGTTTGCTCATCCCGCTGCCACCTCAGGTCACCCCTGAGGCGGCCTTTAAACGAGCGAGCCCGCAGAATCGGCATTCTCGGAAATGGGCAAAGGTGCTGGCAACTGCCTTGCTGTCCCTGCTGACACTGCAACCACTCCGGCTGCCGCTGCTGTCCAGCCCACTCCTGTTGCTCCCAAGGCCGCTCCTGTCCCCGTCCCCAAGACCGCCTCGGGCAAGATGGTGAAGGTTGCCGTGATCTATTACAGTGAGTACAGGGCAGGCTGTGCAAGCGGCAACGGGAGATGGGGCTGGTGGTGGCAAAACTCTCATCTGCCTGCCCCTCATCCTCTAACGCAGGCACCTATGGGCATGTCCGCCAGCTGGCCCTGGTGAGTTAGCGCGCATATGCGCACGGCTGTTGGGGGCTTCGCCTCTGGAACACCTCCCCCAGTTCCCCGCCTCTAGAACACCTCCCCCTCGCCTCTAGAAAACCTCCCCAGTTGCGCTGCAAATTGCGCAAGTGGGTGCCGCCCTGCGCACATATGGCACATATGCTCACCGCGGGCCCAGCTGCCGACAGCCGCATGCCACCGCCACGCCGTCGCAACGCACGTCTCACATCCCCTCACGCCTGCCCCGCACTGTCCCATCATCGTTCGCGTCCCGCAGAAGGTGAAGGAGGGCGTGGACGCCGTGGAGGGCTGCGAGGCCACCCTGTTTCAGGTTAGCACCCACTAAGCCGCCGCCTTGCCCACCCGCAGCCTTGTAGCGTCTGCCGCCACGGGCTGGCTGCCGCCTTGCGCCCACTACACCCATCAGGCCACGCCATCCTCCACCAGCCGCCTTGTTCCATCTAGCTGCGCACCATTGCCCGACAACACACCCCTGCCCCTGTCCCCTCTAGTCCTGCATCCCGTCGACACCCTGGCCCTGCCCTGCCCTACATCCGGCCCCCAGGCACCCCCCTTCCCACATCCTCTGGTACCCCACCCCGGCTCACTCCCTAGCCACCCCCCTGCTCACACTACTGCCGCATCCCCTCTAAACCCCGCTCATCCCTGCACCCACCAACCTGCCTGCTGGCCAACCTGCAGGTGCCCGAGATCCTGCCCGCCGAGGTGCTGGAGAAGATGCACGCGCCCCCCAAGGCTGATGACCCCGTCATCACCGTGAGTGGGTGCAGGGTGCCAGGGTGCAGGGTGGGTGAGTGGGTGATGAAGTGACGAGGGGATCGGCACACCTGGAAGGCCAGCAATTCCGCCGCTGGGCTGAGCTGCTGGCCGCGCATGCTGCCAGCGTTGCGGCACAAGGCCCTCTTGGAAATGTGCCGAGCTGCTGTGTTCGGTCGGCAGCTCTGGCAGCAGCACGGCCCCCAAGGCTGAGCGGATCACCCCACCCCGTCATCGGCGGTGGGCCCGTGCCTTGGTGCCAGTCGAGAGTAGGGAGGGCCCGGCAGTTGTGGGATGGTGGTCCTGCCGCCCCCCCTCTTGCAACGCCCAGGCCTCGAGCTCCTGCCCCCTTCCCTCGTGGCCGCCCCACCCCGCTTCCCTCTGTTCCCAATTCCGGGCGCCTTCCCCCTGCAACAGGCCGACCAGCTCAAGGACTTTGACGGCTTCCTGTTTGGCATCCCCACCCGCTTCGGCATGATGGTGAGCAGGCGGGAGCACTGGCTGGGCTGGGCGGGGGCCAGCTTGAGAGCAGCTGGCAGTCGGGTCGGCAGGAGCGTGAGGGCACTTTCCTGCAGATGCAAGTGGGACGCGGCGGCGGTGGGCCAGTTTTGCCAGCAATCCGCAATTGACCCGTTGCGCGCTCCCTGCTGCCCTCGCTTGCCCCCAACCACACGCACCGACCTGTCCCATGCGTCATGTCCCGCCCCTCCCCCCTTGCTGCCCTCGTACATACATGCACACACACACTCAACCAATTAGTCACCTCACTGGCCCACTCAGTCAATCAACCAATTATCCACTCAGCATGCACTGACTCACCCACCCACCGACCGCAAGCCTCCCAGATGAAGGCCTTCCTAGCCTGCCAACCCCAAACAGACTTTGCAGTCCCTTAACCACAAGTACTGTTGCCCTCGGTCATTCTCCCACCGCAGGCTTCCCAGATGAAGGCGTTCCTCGACTCCACTGGCGGCCTGTGGCAGGCGGGCGCCCTGGTGGGCAAGCCCGCCGGCGTCTTTGTGTCCGGTGAGCGCGCGCACTCAGCCCACCGCTTGTGTGTGTGTGCATCTTTCGGGGGTGTTGCAGGAGGAGGGCCGCTGGCAAAGCCTGACGTGACACGCCGCCTCTGCCTGCGCCACCACACAGCCACGCTGCTTGCCGCGCACCTGTCGCCTGCTCCCTGGCATCATCACACCTGCCTCTCACCGCCCCCCGCCTCCCCCTGCCACCTCGCCTGCAGTGGGCACCCAGGGCGGCGGCCTCGAGACCACCGCGCTCACCACCGTCACCCAGTTTGCGCACCACGGCATGATCTTCGTGCCCTGCGGCTACAGCTTTGGTGGGTGGGTGGGGGCAGCGGTGGTGGAGGGGGATGCGTGGGTGGCGCGGCGCAGGGCATGCCTACTGCCCTGCGGCTACAGCTTTGGTGCGCGGGCAGGGCCAGCTGCAGGAGCTGGGTGCTAGGGTGCACTCTTTCCTCCCTCCCCACCCTCCCCATCCCAACCTCCCTCGTCCCTCCTGCCTTGCCCCTGGGCACGCGTGGCCCTGGCTGGCATGGACGGTGGTGCCCCCCCACCCTACCCTTCTTTCCTGCCTAACCTCTGCTCAATAACCTCCCTCCTCGCCACCCCTCCCCCCCCCGCAGGCGCGGCCCTGTTTGGCATGGACGAGGTGCGCGGCGGCACCCCCTACGGCGCCTCCACCCTGGCGGGCGCCGACGGCTCCCGCCAGCCCTCCAAGCTGGAGCTGGACTATGCCGAGCACCAGGTAGGCATGGTGTCTGCTGCTCACAGCCGTGTGGGGTGCTGCCGCTGTTGGGGTGGAGTGCTGTAGGGGGGGTGCGGCTCGTGCCAGCCCTGGAAGCTGGCGCTGGACTATGCGGAGCACCGTGTAGGCGTGTGGTAAACCTTGGTGTGGATGTTTCCCAATACCCCAAGCGTCCTCGTCCGTGACCATCCCTGTGGGGTGTGTGGGGATGGTTGTGTTATGTGAGGAAGGTTGTGGGGATATGCACAGGTGAGGCTGAGGAGGTTTGTGCCTGGGCAGTGGATGGGCCACCATCAGACAGCTGCACCCGCCCCTGCCTGACAGTCTGCTCCTGCCCTCCCTTGCTGCAGGGCAAGCAGTTTGCCGGCGTGGCCAAGAAGCTGGCAGCTTAAGCTCGCCTTCCAGCTGCCAGGAAGCTGCCCAGAAGCCGGGCGGGTGTCGAGACCTTGCCGAATTCTGCTGGCTTGCTCACTTCCGAAGCGCTTATGATTTGACACTCTTCGTGCTGCAATGATGTTGACCGTGCAAGCTATGCCTGCCAGAAAGATACACTCCGGCCCCACCCGCATTTCATTGGCCGCCCCTCGCGCCCCCTGCGGCATCCTCCTGCCATTTTGGCAAACCCCACACAGCGATGTACTTGTACCCTCGTCCTTGCAGCCTACTGTAACCATGGCAGTGCCTCATCAGGCGCACAACAAGTGCACAAGGCAGACACAGGTGGCAGACAGGCATGGTAATGGTGGGAAGTTTGGCAGCCACCCCGCTGTGTCAGCGCCACCCTTTGGAGGGCTGTGCCTCTCTCTGTCTCGCCTCAGCTGGCCTTGTTTGCGCGTTGTTGCGACTGGCGCCGCCTGTCACAGCATCTGAGGCCTGCAAGTCTCGAACACCAGCGTCCAACGCCCGCACAGGCCACCCAAGCCAAACTCGCCACCATGGCCACGAAAGTCGGCGTGGTCATTTACTCGGTCAATGGCCACATCAAACAGCTCGCCGGGGTGCGTGAGGCGCTCGCCCCGCCGCTCCAAGGGTGGCACGTGCAGGCGCCGGCGGTGGCGCCGCCACCGCCGGCCGAGCCCTCGGCCAGCAAACACCCACGGCTGCCTCTGCCTCACCTGGCACCGTCCCACAAGTGCAGGAGGTGCTGCAGGGGATCAACAGCGTGGAGGGCTGCCAGGGCGAGATCTTCAGGGTAGGAGGGGCCGCCGGGGGCGGGGCGGCCAAGGGTGGGAGGGACGCTGAGGGTGCCGTGCTCATCACCGGCGCTGCGCCTGCCCGTAAAGCACCACAAGCGGCAGCACCGCAAGGCTTCAGCCTCCGCGGCTACATTGGCATCTCCTGAGCCGCCTTTCAACAGGGACTTGAGTGTCCGAGCTCCGCACCCCCAAGCTTCTTAAGATCAGCCGGCACCTCACGCCTCCCGCATCTCCCCTTGTCCCTGCTGCCCATGCGCATGGGTTCTGGTCACCCGCTGCCAGGTGGCCGAGACCCTGTCCCCTGAGGTCCTGGAGAAGATCAAGCCCGTGCCCCGTGAAGAGCCAGTGATCACTGCAGACCAGCTGCCCGACTTTGACGGTGGGTGGCAGGAGCAAGCCAGTAACATAGAGCAGCTGGAGGGCTTGATGGTGAGTGCCAGGAAAGTGTGGGTGGCTCCTCGGGAGCCAGCCAGTCACGCAGGGCAGTCGCCTGAACTTGATGGCAACTGCACTCCAGTTGCCCTGCGTGTGGGTCTTCGGTCGGGAAGCAACAGTGCGACAGCAGAGCGCTGCTCCTGTGGTGACGGCCGGCTGGAGGGGAGCCGGTCATTACGCCGAAGCCGTTGCCGGAGGTTTTGACAGTGGGTGGCAGGAAGTGACACCGCTGAGGGGGTGGCAGCATCACTTCCGTGCCCTGGCCACCCCGTGGGCCACTCATCCCAGCCCACCCGCAGTGCGCAATGCTTGCCCCCGCTGCCGCCTGCAGGCCTCATCTTTGGCTTCCCCACCCGCTTCGGCATGATGGTGAGGGCAGCAGTTGAACCAGGGCGGGGAGGGGACTGGGGCAAGCCAGCGACAGCCGTGCCACCGTGGGCCCCCCACTTTGCTCTCCTGGCTATTCTCATCATCATGACTATATCTGTATCATGATGCCCGCCAGCAATACACCGCAGCATCCCACGCTGCTGCCCGCAAAGTTGCAACGACGTCTCCCACCCCTGCAGCTCGCCCAGTTGCAGGGACGGTGCAGCGTGCATGCAGGGACCGCCTGCGCCCCTTCCCCCTTTTTCTGACAACGCTGGGCAGCCTGCTGCTCTTGACAACCCCCTGCCTCAATTCTTGGCCCGCCCGCTGCCGTCATCAACCTCCCTGCCCGCCTGTAGCCGCCTCCCCATCCCACCTACCCACGGCACCATCACCACCACCACCACACACACGCACACCAACCCAGCACCCAATCAACCCCTGCAAGCTGCCCAGGCAAACAGCTGGAGTGTGATGCCCCCGGCAGGCTGAGGCGTTCAAACCCTGTCCCACCCCTCCGAACCCTCACATGCCCGGCTGCACCCTCCCTGCCTTGTCATTGCCCCTGCAGCCCGCCCAGATGAAGGCGCTGTTTGACGCCACCGGCGGGCTGTGGGTCAGTGGGGCGCTGGTGGGCAAGCCCGCCGCCGCCTTCACCTCGGGTACGGCTTGCAAGGATGGGGCAGGGGGCTGCAGGCGTAGTCAATCCATAAGCCTCTACTAGGCAGTACCTGGGTGCAGCCTGTTTTGTCAGTTGTCAGAATGTGCCTGCACCTAGGGTAAGGCTTGCGCCTGGGGAGGGGGCAGGGGCTGCAGTTGGGGCCTAGAACCCTGGCTGGGCACAGCCTAGCGTGTCCATTGTCAGAGCTCCCCGTTGCATGCCTGCAGCTGTGAGTGGGAGACGCACATGCCGGCAGGACGGGCGGCCTGCCACCCCTGCCATGCCTGCCATGCCTGCTATGCGTGCCGCGCTGCACGTGCTCCTGTTGCTGCGCTTCCTCGCTGCCACATCCCACCCCCCTTCCAACCCCTGCCAGCCTGGCCGTTCCCGCTGTGCCCACCTTGCACCACCCGTCCAGCCCCAGCCTCGCATTACATCACACATGTTACACAACTCAACACGTGTGTCTTTGTGCCCTGCAGTGGCCAGTCAGGGCGGGGGCATCGAGACAACAATCATGACCGCCGTCACCCAGTTTACCCACCACGGCATGGTGAGGCGAGCACGCTACGCATGCTACGCATGCTGTGCACATGCCGTGGATGGCGTGCCAGCGTGGCCTGCTGCAACCCGCCCTCGGGAGTTTGCCTTTACACAGCAGGCTGCCTGGGCCAGCAAGGGCGTTATGCGTGCTTGGGCGCCATGCATGCTATGGCCGCAGACGGTACATGAGGGGTGGGCACTTGGCATGAGCAAGCGGCGTGCCTGCCTGCTCAATGGGTACGAGCGCACCCTCCCCTGCTCCGCACTCTGCAACAGCTCTGAACCGGTGCCCATCCCTGCCGCTGCGCCTCCCCGTCCTTGCCTGCAGATCTTTGTGCCGCCGGGTACGTGGAGGGGCAGGCTCACGGGTGGGCGGGGGCTCTCGCCGGGGAGGCGCTCAGCAGCTTTACTGCGGCTCTTTCTTGCTCAGCCCGCCTGCCGCTGTGGAGCACCTGCCTGCCACTGCCTGCTACACCGCTGGGTCATGGCACGGCAGGGACAGCGGGCGGGCAGCGGCAGCGGCAGAGGCTGGCTGAGTGTCTCCGTAGTAGTGGTGGCTGTGCTTCAAGTTGATGCCAGCCTGGCCTGCTGAGCAGGCAGCATAGCGTGCACGCCATCCAGCGTCGCCGTGCCCAGTACAGGCTTGAGTTGCAGGCGGCTGTGAGCCAGGCGTCTGGAGCAAGCGTCTGGAGCAAGCATAGATCCGCCAGAGTTGCTGCTCACCCACTCAGAATGTTCATGCTCGCCTCAACGCTGCATGGGCACGTGGGCAGCTCCTAGGAGCGGCCAACTGCCTGCCATTGCCGAGACATTGAACCGGTTTCCTGCAGTGTCCCGCCTCACATGGCAGTGTCCCGCCTCACCCTGCAGGCTACTCATATGGCCAGCACATGTTTGATCTCGACCAGGTCAAGGCCGGCAGCCCCTGGGGGGCAGCCACCTTTGCCGGCCCCACCAACGAGCGCCAGCCCACCGAAATCGAGCTGGGCTACGCCAGGCACCAGGTGGGGGACGAGTGCTGGGGCTGGTAGGGCAGGGCGGACCGGCAGGCAGGCACCAGGTGTGGGAAACGTTGCTGGTCCTGGTGGGGCAGGGCGGACGGGCCTGCTGTGGTTGTGCTGTGCGTACGCCGAGGCGGCAGGTTTGCTGCTTGTCCAGCATTTGCAGGGAGCGTGCAGGCGGGCACACACATGCTGAGCAAAGCCTTTGGTTTGAAACCGCATGGACTAACAACGTGCCTGCTTGTGCCGCCGCCCAAACCGCCGCCCCACGGCAGGGCCGCTACTTTGCAGGCATTGTCAAAAAGCTGGCGGCCAAGTAAGCAGACAGCCTGCCCTGGGTAAGCTCGACTGGTGGACCGCACTGCCAGCTGTCGCGTTGGGGTTGCTGCCGCTACTGCCGGCTGCGTGAGTGAGGGGCCACAGGAGTCGGAGGAGCGGGGGCTATGGAGCTGCCTTGGCTGGACGGCCAGAAGCGCTGCATGAGGGGTGTGTGCGTTGGTGCAGCGGCGCCCAGGCGGGATGCGCCGCTGGCAAGCATGGGGTTTAGGGGTAGGGTTTCCTATCGAAACCCGAACCCTAAACCCCTATCGGTAGCAGGCATACGCCGGCTGGCTACAGCGGGGATCGTGACTTGGGTGGGGCCCCCCCGCCTGCCCAGCCAGACTCCTGCCCAACCACCGACTCCTGCCCCTGCCCAATCAGATTGCACTGCCTACATGGTAAGCTTTTCGTCCCACGGCCTCCTTCGCCCAATCCTCATACGCTCTTTGGGTGCTGCCGCCCACTTCCCGTGCAGGCCGCCAGGCAGCAGGCTATGAGCACGCCCCGCCGGTTGAAAGGGCTCTCAGCGGCGCCAGCAGTGGGGGCGGCGCCGGCAAGCAGCAATGCACGACGGCACGAGCTGCTTCATTCACAGCATGCACAGCATGCAGCCATGCTTGGATAGCGATGTAAGATTGGCTGTTGTAAGCATAGAGCCGCCACGCAGCTCCCGCTGGGGGCCACGCTCACCCGGTGCGTGCCGCTCTGGTGGGGCAGCCGCTCTGCCAGCTGGCAGGTACCCCATCACTTGTGTGCACGACGGGCCCCCCTTCGCCGGCTGGTCATGGCCGTGTCCATATGCAGAGGCAGCCCGAGCTCCAGCCAGGGCATACAGCCAAAGTTGTGACGCTTGCGGCTTGTTGTGTTTGTGCTGGCAGGGTGGCAGTCACGCAGGAAGGGTGCCGGGGTTCACGCCAGGTTTGTGCGGTGGGTTACGATACACATGTACGCATGGCGGCGCCCGCCTATTGCCGCTGCCGCAGGCGTGGTGCATGTACCGCCGCCCTGGTTGCAGGCAAGCCAGCACGGTGGTTTGATTGGTCCGCAGGGTTCGAACGCACCTGATCTCAGCTAACTCTCTTGATCGGCTGATCGCTACAAGCCTGCGCCGTAAGTGCCTCGGTCACTTCAGACTGGAAGGGTAGCTCCTGGGGAAGCTGGCGGGCAGGTCAAAAGCGGGTAAAACCCTGCCCAGCGCCAGGAGCAGCTGTGTGGCGCACGTTTGCGTGACGTAGTGTCTCGTTGTTTGGCTTACGACATCACTGGAGTAGAGCAGTGAGGATCAGGGACTGTGCCAAAGCGGGAGGGCGGGGCCTTCCCGCCGCAACGGCGGCGTTTACCAGCAGCGGCAGCTTGGCCCAAGGGTTGGCTGATGCTGGAAGGACGAGCATCGGCGTTACATGGCAGTGCACTTCGATTGGTTCACTGAAGTGTTGCAAAACGCATTCGTTCCATGAGGGTCCGAAAACATTCATGCCCCGTTCATCACCCACCCTCTCAGGGAGTCTGTAAGGTCCGGGGGTGATCATAATCTACTCCTCGCCACTTTCGTGCTCCCGCCGCCCCTCCGCCCGGCAGCGTTCGCTACCGTGTCTTTGCGAGCTGTCTAAGAGCCTGCTCCGCGCCCATCCGTCAAAGTTTGGTGGCGGCAACGCTGCTTGCCTCTGCGGGGACTATAGCAGCCGTGATCATGGAGTCTAATGGCAACCAGGGCACGATGCCGGCGGTAGCCAAGCCGCTGGTGAGCCTCCGGACGCTCCGGCGCGGGCCGCTCAGCTGCCTGACCTCTGCCTATGCGCACAGCCTGCTAAATCCAGCTCCACACAACGCATGCAGTATCAAGACACGCACGAGACCTGCTCGGTGATGCTTGGCAGGTGAGGGGTCGGCTGCCGCGGCGGCGGGGGTGGTAGGCGGGAGTAGGTAGGCGCGCTCTTGGGCCTCACATCCCGCCTAGTCCCCAGCGTGCCTGTCCCTTGGCCCCTCTATCCCCACCTGGTGCTTTGAACCTGCATGGCATCGTGCAGCCTCGTGCAATGCACCTCCACGGTGCTCCCGCCTGCGCGTGCCGCCTCAGTGCACATTCAAACCGCCTCTCCCTCCCCTGCCCGCTCTGCCCCCTGCTCTGCTCTGCTCATTCCCAGCCCCCGTTTCCTTGCCCCTCCCTCCCTTTCCGCCCTCAGGATTCGCAACATCCACCAGCTAGACAAGCTGTCTGCTAAGGACCAATTCGCATGGCTGGTGAGGCGCGGGAGTGCCATGGGCAGCGCCAGGCTGACCTGGCGGGGCCGCGCGCGTGCTGACCTGGCGGTCCACATCGGCTGGCAGGCCGGCTGCCCCCCCATGCCTGCCCCCACCTGCCGTGCCATCAGCCGCTGTGCCGGGCTGCTGCCACGTTGCATTTACATTTGCAGTCACCGCCGCCCCGCGCCACACCCCCCATCGCTCCCCTCCCCCACCCCATCTGCAGCACCGCTTCTATCTAGTGGTTGACCGCATCGCCGCGCAGCACCGGGTGCGTCTGCTCCTTTTGTTTTCCCACACATAGCCGCTGCTCCAGCCAGGGTTGCGCGTTGATCCGGCCTGAGGGGTAGCTGGCCGCACGGCATGGCTGCCAGAAGCTGGCGCTGCTCCACGCCCGGCCAGCGTGCAATGGCCTGATACATGCATCACCCGTGCTGCGGCGCCTGCAATCAGCAGCCCGTCACTGATACCAGGCAGCAAGCAAGCGAGCAAGCAACCAACCACCCCCAGCAGCTGATCAGCCACCCTCTGGCTCTCAGCTTCCTGTCAGCTTCCATTTCAACTCCCTGTCTGTCTCGACTGTGCTCCCCCCCACGGCTGCTCCAGCAGCTATGCGAGGTCTGCTGCGCTGGCCCCGTCCACAGCTTCCTCTTCAGCCTCCCTTTTGTTCCTCCTTTTCCAACTGTGCTCCCTCCCACGGCTGTCCGCAGGTGTACAAGCTGTACGGCGGCGAACATGGGTTCCTGTTCAGCACAGCGGTGGCGGAGCCCGACGCAGCGCACGCCGCCACGCTCCTGCGCTTTGCGCTGCACCTGCACCAGGCCACTCTCAGCGTGAGTGCTCAGCACCAGGCTGCACCAGGCTGGTGCGGGCCGGGGGCTGGGAGGCTCTGGTCCCATCTGGCTCTGGTCCCATCCCGTCTGCCGTGCCTTATTTGTTGCTTCCGGTGCTTGCTGTTGCCCTTCACGCTGCCCCTGCACCAGGACTGCACAGTCGTAGGCGCGCCGGCGTGCAACCGCTGTTACCCGGTCCTTTCTTCATCCGCCTCTGCCACCCCTAAGCCTGGCCCATGTCTCCTGTCTTCGCCCCTTCCCCTGCTCCCCTCTTGCGAGTCCGCATCCCAAAGGGTGCCCGCTTGCAACCGCTGCCAACGGCGCCGTCTTCACCTCCGCCCACTCCCAAACCCTAATCCATTGCTCCTTTCTTCCCTCCCCCTGTGCAGGTCCGCTTCCCAGGCAATGCCAATGTGGACCTGTGCCTGGCGCTGGCGAGCGGCAAGACATGCAGCGGCCTGCTGGGCAGCACCTCGCTCACTTACCAGGTGTGTGCTTGCCGCCCCTGCCTGCTCCCTGTGCCTGCGGCCTGTGCTTGCCTCCTCTGCCTGCATTCCGTGCTTGCCGCCTCTGTCTGCTGCCCGTGCTTGCTGCCTCTGCCTGCCGCCTGTGCGTGCCGCCTCTTGCTGCCTCTGCCTGCCTGTGCTAGCCACCTCTGTATGCCCACTGTGACCACCTCCTCTGCCTGCTGCCACGCAGCCTCTGAGTGAGTGACAGGCGTTGGGGCACACCATCGCTGGCCGCCGCCAGCATGCATGTCGCTGCACGTGCGCGGCCGCAGCTGTGTGCCCTCAGCGGCAGGCGCGGTTGGTGACGTCGATCACCCGCTGCCCGCTGCCCTCCCTCTTGCAGATTGTGGGACGGTGCATGAGTGAGGCACACAAGCTGGCGGACACTCAGGAGGAGGTGCCCCTGCTGGTGAGGCCCTCCCGGCTGCCGATAGCGGTGGTGGCAGTACCAGCAGCAGCAGTACTCTGTGAGGGTGTGCATGCCCACCCCTGCTACCGTCATCCCACCTGTCCCGCTCTTTGCAGGTGGCTGTCCCGCCTTGCCCGTAGGTGCACTGCCCGCAGGTGTATTGCCCATAGTGCATGCACACGCGTCCTGCCTGTGCATTCCCCCAGCGACCGGCGCCGCGACGCTCACGTGCTGCTGTGCGCGCTGTGCCCGGTGGGCTCCCCGGCCCCTGCAGGTCGCGCACAGCATGGTGAAGGAGCTGGGCCCCAAGGTGTCGGGGCACCTTGTGCAGATCGGTAGCGTGCCGCTGCTGGGCTGCTCTGCGCGCCAGCGGGGCGGCAGGCCCGGAGAGGAGGGCAAGGAGGGCACGAGCATCGGCGTGTTCACGCTTGAGCGGTACAGCCACATGAAGCTGACGTGAAGCCGACCGGAAGCTGCCTGCAAGCTGGCCCAGACGCTAGCACTGCCGGCTGGCCGTGCTGCCAGCTGTGCCCAGGTGGCCCTCACACACCACCTGCCTGCCGGGGGCCCAGGCAGCTCTATGCCTGCCTGGCGCCTGCCGGCCCCGGGACGGCTGATTGCCGTCTTGGTGCCACGTGCAGCCACCAACCAATCCAACCCCGCCTGTCCCCCGTTTTCTTCCGCACCACAAGGTGCGGCCAATGAGATACTACTCCACAAGAACGATCAAGCCTTGATTCTTTAGAGAGCACATCCCCATGAAATGCCTTGTTGATGCGCACGCCTGTGCACACTGCCCCGGCACAGCCCTGGCACAGCGCCCGTCTCTGCTGTTGCCCCCCTGTGTACCGTCTCCCCGCTAGCGCTCGTGCGCAGTGAACCTGTCTCGGTTTTGCACAGCCCCAGTATCTATTGTCGTCTTCGCCAGCAGCGTGCCTGACTGTGCACTTCGCTCAGAAGCCGTGCCTTGATTTCCTGCGCACTCGCAGCCCCCACCCTTGTCTCCCCAAGTTGAGCGGCCCTCCCGAGTCGCCCTTTGCCCCCCTGCTGAGCGCCTAAGGCGGCCACCTTCTGCCCAATCTATCCATGCAGAAGCACGGTTTTTAGCTAGTCAGTGCTCCCTCCTTTCCGGTGAGAGTCCCCTGCTTATCAAGCCACCCACACCCCAGCCCGACAGCTGGTCGAGCGTTGTCCCTACCCCTTGCACCCACCCCCGTGCACTAGAACAACAAGTGCTGGTGTCCCCAGACCAGCCAGCAGCACCACCCCTGCTGTCCCTTCCCTGCAGAAACCCCCACAAAGTACCCCACGCTTTCGCTGCCCCATACACCCATCTCACACTGCGAGTGCCTCCTCCCCTCCCTGCCGAGTGACTCGGAGGTAGCACCTACCCTGGAGTGCCCCCTTCTTGTGTGCCTCATCCTCAGCACTCCCACTCATCTACCTAGCATGCTTGCACGCCCCTCCCCCCTTACACCCCCCTTGCACTGTTGAGAGTGCTCCTAACACCCCATCCCAGCAGAACCTCCCCCTGATATCCCCCCTCACCTCAGCGAGCACCCACAAATTTACCACCCAGCCCCTGCTGGCACCTTTCCCCTGACAACTCTCTTTAGCACTCGGCTACACGTGCTGCCCATGCGCCCCTGTTCCCCAGCACTAAGGCATGTCCCCTCCCCTGCTGACTGTGTCCCCCACCTCAGCACGTCCCCCAAACGCCGCCGCCTGTGACTTCCCATGTGTGCGCTCATCCCCATTCCCCCTTGACATCCTCCCAAAGACTTTCTTCCACCTGTCTTGCCTCGCGTCCCTCCGGGCCATGCCGCTCTCACACAGCATGGGCCTCGGGTTGATTGCAAGTCGTAAACGCATTTTTCTTTGTCAGCAGCAGACGCTCCGCCTCCCCCTCCCTAAACCCTCAAACTCAACGGCCCCTTGCACCCTGTTCCCACCCATGGCAGCCCTGCGCGCCCCCCTCCACAGCACACGGCAGTCATGCCAGCACACTCGTCTCGCCACACGTCCCTGTCCTCGCCACGTGCAGCGCACCCACCCGCCCCCGCCCCAGGCATGTGCACATCCTCCCACATTGCATCCTCCAATCTTTCCATCCTCCTCCCTGTGAAACTGCCCCACCGTCTCCCCGTTTTGTCTCTGCAACCTGAAGTATGTAACCTGAAGTCACCACGGTGCTGTGCTCAGAAACCCAGGGTGCCAGCCTGGCGCTCTGCTGCTGCCAAACGCTGCACACAGACTCCAAATAGCCTGCTGGCAGGCTCGTGCCATCCTGGCAAGAGCACCGAGGGTCATGCTCAGTTGGGCGTGGGCGCAGAGTATAGGCTCAGCTGGGCGCGCCTGTACATGCATATCAGACTGGACTTAGGGTCTCAGGGTTGAGGGTTGGGAGTCAGTTGATGCTGGCGGGTGCCTGCCAGACTGGGGTGCATGCTCGGGAGTGGGGGTCATTGGGCCACGCGCCCAGGGATGCCCACCACCCAGGCCAGGCCACACCACCCAAGCAGAGCTGCATCAGGCAGCAGCCATTCTCCCCTGGGTGGGGCACAGATGCAACAGACTTGGGCGCTGCTGTGCGTGCACACAGCGTGCACTGTGCTGCAACGGAGGCGGGGCTGCTCTCACAGTGCACACCAGCATCGGTTGGGTCTCTAGCCGGCACGTGCCATATTACAGAGGGCTCACGGCTCGTGCAGCAAAGATGCGGAGGCTACTCAGGGCTGAAGAGGCAGCCACTGGCTGCTCACGTGGGCTGGCTGCCAGGCTGGCTGGCAGGCCTCACAACGGAGCGCCTGCCTGTGCCTGCCCCTCTGATGCCGCGGTGCTGCAGGGAAGCTGCCGTGGGCTGCTTCCGCTGGCTGGGTAGCCAGCTGGCAATCACAGGGCGATGGGTGCCTCTGCCTGCTCCTCTGGTGCCACCGTGCGCCACAGCTGCTGGTAGCTCTCCAGCTGTGCTGCATCCACGCCAGCCTGCACCGACACAGGCAGGGGGTGCGTGCACGTGCGGCGGACGCGTCAAGGGGGAGGGGTCGCACAGCGGTGGGTGGATGCGGCGCTGCGCCACCAGGCGGACGGGCGGGCAGGCGAGCGGGCAGGCGAGGCACCAGCCCCCTGTCTCCTCCTCCTCCCGTGCATCCACTCGGCACAGCAGAGCGCGCGTTTTGTGTGAGCAGGCGGACGCTGCCAAGCTGGGCCGAGCCTGCCTGCCATGCTGCCACAAGCACGACCTGCCCTGCTCGCGCCGGCCTGACAGCTCAACCTGCCACCTGCTGCCTCAACCGGCACTCCCTCGAGTTGTTTCTGTACCGTTCCCCAGAGCACGCCTCACGCACCTGCTTGGCCTGCCGCCCAAACTCTTGCACATCCAAGAAGAGCTGCAGGGCAATCATCTTGTCCGTGTCCAGGGGGGCTGCAACACATGCACACACACGAGATAATAAACATATGATCCAGATCCAACATATGCACAACCGGCTCCAGGGCGGCTGCACCATACACACGCACACACACGGAAACAGAAACAGAAGCAGATGAGCCACGGGTACGGCTAGAAGCAGCAGCAACATGTTGTGGTGTGTCCAGGGGGCTGCAACACACGCGCACACACACACACTGGAAAAGAAACAGGTGAACCAGAGATGCACAAATGTGAACAGGAGCCGCGACGTGGCTGGGTCTGCTGGGGGGCACAGCCAGCGCGAATGGGCGGTGGCCGTCAGGTGTACTGCGCAACCCCTGCTACCCCCAGTTCACCCCACCCCACCGCCACCTGGCCACGCTTCCCTGCCGCACCTGCGCCGCCCTCGGCGCTCTGCTGCCGCGCCTTGAGCCGCTTCAAGCTCGACTCTGTCTTGCGCACAGTGCTGCAGGTGAGGGAAGGGAGCATTGAGTGGGATGCTTATGAGCGGGTGGTTGAGCGTGTGTGCGCAAGCGTCAGAGGGCAGGCGTAGTGAGGTGGGATGCGCGGGGGGGGCAGCCCGGGGCCGGCACGCACGCCGCCGATGGCAGGTAGGCGGGCAGGCAGGCGGGCCTGGCTGCACGCAGGCGCGCGGCTGCAGCCAGGCAAGCACGCGGCAGGCGGTCGGGACAGGGGCAGGAAGAGGCAGGCACAGCAGGCAGGCAGGCAGGCAGCCATGGGCGGACCTCAGAGTGTCGTCTGCAAGGTGCAGGTAGCGTGCGCTGACACCCGCAGTCACAGCGGTGGCCAGCTGCTGCCGCGCGCCCGCGCTCAGCTTGGCTGCAGCCTCCGCCTGCAGCAGGCAGGGTCGGCCGGGGTTCGGGCAGGCAGAGCGGCGTGTGAAGCACACGTGTCGGGTGGGGTTTAGCGTGGAACCACTGGCGGCTTGCACATGCGCACAGAGGGTGGGTGCACTCTTTGCTCCCATCCATGGACGCGTCGTGCCTCCGCAACTAACAATGCAGGTGCTTCAGTACCGTGGGCGTGGGTTGACCGTATGCCTGAGGCAAACAGCCCGCGTGTCGGAGCTGGTGAGGCGGCGCCGGATCGTACAGAAGTAGCAGGGCTGGGACCCCACCCCACCTCCCCTCACACCCTCCTGCCTTGCAGCTGTCACAACTGAAGGGTTCCTGGCCCCTCCCACCTGGATGAACTGGTGCAGAGGCGCCAGGATCACCCCCCTCATGCCCTCACACCCTCCCTTCCTTCCTGTCTTGCAGCTGCCACGGGTTGTTTTCCTTTCCGTGGTGCTGAACACAAGTTATTTTCTTTTGCCCTGGCCCCACCCCACCTGAAGGAACTGGTGCAGAGGCGCCAGGATCATGGAGACGTAGTGGCTGGGGCGGCTGGGCTGGGCGCGGGAGGTCATGCGGAAGGTTGCCACGATGCCGCGCAGCTGCCAAGGGGTGGGGGGAGGCAAAGGAGGAGGAAAGCAGGGGGCAGAGGGCCGGGAGTTTAGCGGGGCCCGGTGTCAACCGGGAACAGGGCATCACATGATGCAGACGTACCTCTGGTGCAACGTGGGACCCTCTGCGCCCACGCATGCCCCTCCCACACCCCTCCTCACCTGCCCGAGTGCAAGAGCAACAATGCTCGTCTCCGGCAAATCAAATCTGCCCCCACTGCCATCTGGGCATTGCCAGGCTTCCACAGCTGCTCGACAGCTGCACCGCCTGCCTGCCCCCAGCCCTCGCTGCCTGCCCGCTTGCCTCGCGCACATGCCCCCAACTTTGTGCACCCATCACAACCGCAGGCAGCCCTCTGCAAATCGCCCTCCCAACCGGCCTTGTGCACCCATCGCAACCGGCGGCAGCCCTCTGCCCCCCGTCCTGCCACCCAGCCCTCCCACCCGGCCTGCCTTACCTGCTTGAGCACCACTACGCTCTTCTCAGTCAGGCTCTCTGCCACAGCTGCCATCAGGCCACTGCCCGCCTCCTCCAGCTGCTCCGCAGCTTCACTGAAGGCCGACGCCACCGCCTCTGCCGCCTCTGGCCCCAGCCCGCCCAGCAGCGCCGACAGCTGGGGAACAAAGGTGGAAAGGAGCGCGCCTAACAGGGTGTCCACGTCCTGCTGCAGGGCTGCCAGCTGCTCCGGTGTGGCTGCGCTCTCCCAGCTGGCTGACGTGCCGCCGGGCCCGGCGCCACCATCGGCTTGCTGCTGCTGCTGCTGCTGCTGCTGCGATTGCTGAGCCCCCGCGCCGCTGCCGTTGGCCTGCTGCTCGCCGCCTCCGGCCGCAGCCGCGGCTGCTGCGCTGGAGCGCCGCTGCATGCCGCCGCGGATCCAGGCTGCATAGCGGGCCAGCAGCTGGAGCGCAAGCCGCACAAACTTGTCGGCAAGCTGGGGAAGGAACACTTCGGGGCTGGCGCAGCGCTGTAGCCCCGCCCACACGGCCGCTGTTGGTGCCCAGCGGAAGTGTGGCGTGCCACTGGCCGCGACTGCTGCTGCTGCTGGCTGCAGGGCTGCTGCCGACGACAGCCTGCTCTCCACGCCGCCACCGATGTCCTGCGAGTCGTGGCACACACAGACGGGGAGGGGAAGCAGGGCACGGGGGTAAGCTGGGGCACCCTGCCACGAGCAGCAGGCAGTGTGGTGCAACAGCTGGCGATTGAAGACACATGATGCAGGCATGCCGCACTTGCGGCGCCTCTGCTGGAGACGACAGCAACAGCGCGCCTGGCCCCCAAACTGGCATACGCTCATCCAACCCCTGCTTCTCTCTCACCGCGCCCCCGCCCCACACCTGGAAGCGCAGCGAGAAGTAGACGGGCAGGTTCCAGCGCTTTTGGAACGCTGAGTAGGCGGCACTGGCGCGGAACGACTCCACCTGCAGGATGAGTTGCAGGGTATTGTCACTACTACTGTGTCCCAGGAATGCCAGCGGCGCGTGGCTCGGTAGGGGAAAGGGAATTAAATCCCAAACCTAAGAGGAAGTGTGGGAGGCGCGGCCCAGCCCAGCTCTGGACAGCCCATCCCAGCCCAGCCCAGCACAGCCCCCACCTGGGCCTGCAGGGTGCAGTACGCTCCTCAGGGTACAACGCAGCGAAGCACAGCACAGCACAACACAGCACAGCAGGCACAGCGCAGCGCCCACCTGGGCCTGCAGGGTGCAGTACGCCTCCAGCTCCTCAGGGCACAAGCACAGTACAGCGCAGCACAGCAGTCACAGCACAGTACAGCACACCATGCACAGTACAGCACAGCAGGCACAGCGCAGCGCCCACCTGGGCCTGCAGGGTGCAGTACGCCTCCAGCTCTTCCAGGAAGCGCTGCGCTGCCTGGAAGTTGGCGTGGAAATGAGCGGGCACCCCGGCGCTGAACACGCCTGCAGGCACGCGGGTGCAGGGCAGGTGGGCGGGGAAGGGCAGAGAGTGGGAATCATTCGTGGGCATGCACTCCTGGGCAGGCACGTGGGCGGGCACGTCAACACTGAGCATGCGAGCCCAGCCGGAGGCGGGGCACTGGCTGCAGCGGGCCCCAGGCGCCAGCCACCCGGGTGCTTTCCCTTTGGCACGACATGCACTGCTCCCAGCTTGAACAGCAAGCGCCTCCCGTGTCTCGCCCCGTCCTGCCCTCCAACTGCGTTGCCTCGTCACCCACACCCGCCCTCCAGGCAGCCCGTCATCCGCACGGCCCACGCACCCGGCATGTGGGCGTCCAGCGCTGCGTGCACCTCTGCCAGCAGCGAGCCCCCGAGGAAGTCAAACGCCCGAGAGGTGGAGGGCTGGGAGAGGGCGTGCTCCAGAAATGGAGCGCACTGCACCTTGAGCCCCTCGCTCACAGCAGACAGCACGGCGCCTAGGTGCGCGCCTGGAGGGGAAGCGCCGACAGTTGGGTGATAGGGGTGGGTCCGGGCCTTGTCAACGGGAGCGGTTGTGCAGGCAGAGAGGGTGGCAGCGACAACCACAGCATGCAGCAGGGCCGGGCAAGCTGAGCTGACCCAAAGCGGCGCCTGACAGCTGGCGCCTCAACGCAGGTTGCATTATCAGGCTCACCTGCCGAACCGTACCTAAGCAGCCAGTGTGCTTAACCCGCCAGCCTGCCCCTCCCACAAGCCGCACTCACCCGAAGTGGCGCCTGACAGCGGCGCCTGGCCCCGCTGCTCAGCCACCACCCGCTGCACCACGGGTGCCACCAGAGCCGAGCGCACCGCCGCCTCGGCTGCCTGCGGGGCACAAAACCAGAACAAACAGAAGCAGACGCAAAGAGGCGGAAGCGTGAGCAGAGGGAATGACAGCGCAACGCACGCAGTGGCTTGTGCAGCGTGCGGGCAGAGCGAGGTGCCAGGCAGCGCGCAAACACAGCAGGTGGGGACCCTAGGGCGCGGCTGCACCTGCAGCAGGGCTGTCCATATGGCCGCAGAGGCAGCAAGACTTGGCAGCGGCAGCACCGTGCAGGACAGCACAGGGCAGGGGATGAGTGGGATCATCTGCCCGGCTGGCCGGGCGCCGCACCTGCGGCCGTGCGATTGCCGCATACGCGTGCAGGCACACTGAGAGCGCCACAGGGCTCTGGCTCTGCAGTGTCGCGCTCAATGCCGCATCCAGGTAGCCCTGCAGCGGGGTCATCAGAGCACAGGGAAAGGGGAGACCGCGTCAGGCGGTGCAGGGCTGAGCAGCAGGCCCAGCACAAAAGCGGCGGCGGTGAGCAGGGGGCAGCCCCACCCCCTTCCCCTGTGCTGTTGCATTCTCTGCAGCAGCCCCACATGCCACACACCGCCATACGCGGTGGAAAAACAACCAGTGATCAACCCTGGGCCCGCTCCCCGTGCACTCTGGCTGGCCGCACCTGCAGCGCCTCTGCCGCGCCGTCGATGCGCGGCTGCAGCGCGCGCATGAACTCCAGCTCCCCGCCTCTGGCCGCATAGAACTGCAGGCGGCTGACCTCTGAAGCCACCCGGTCCAGCAGGCGGCAGTGCGCCTCCAGCTCCTCTGGGGGCAGCGCCGCCACGTCAGCAGCGGCCGCTGACGTGGCGGCGGCGGTGCTGGCCCGCACCTCCCCCAGCAGCTTGTCAACCTTGGACATGACGTGCGCGGTGTCCTGCAGAAACCAGAACGTTCATAACGCCGGATGACATGGCAGCAGGGGCAGCAGGTTGCCAAGTTGGGACAACACCACATCACGACAGGCAAAACACACGCTGTGGTTTCTCGAGGGCGGCGGCATGTGCCGATTTTAAGCGTCAAGTGCGAACTTAAGCCGCAAGTCCCCAGCAAGCATAATGCGTTAAGGTGGCAAGATTGGAATTTGTTCGTTGCAAGACTTGCCACGGGCTGGCTGCCTGCCCGGGGCACCACGCGCACCAAGTGTCCGGGCAGGCAGCCAGCTGCACCTCACCACCCCAACATGCTGAGCGGTCGAGCAGCGCCCTGCCTCTGGAACAGACACCAAGGCCACCTCCGTCCCTGGCAATGCATGGCCGCCCCAGCCTTGCCGATACATCAGCCAGCCTTTCGACCTGCATGAGCCACGGCATCAGCCCACCTCACCAGCCCACCTCCATGAACAATCGAGCAGCACTCCGCTTCTGGTGCAGACACCCCGGCGACCTCCCCGGCATCAGCCCGCCTCACTTGCATAAGCTCCAGCAACGCCCGCGCTGCCGCCACCGCCTGCCGCCGCGCCAGCCCACTCTGCAGCTCGGCAGATGCCCCCGCGATGCTGCCACGCGCCGCCTCCAGCTTCTCCTGCAGCGAGAGCAGAAGAAGAATACAACGGGATGACATCTCGCAAAGGTGCACAAGTGGGAAGGGCGGCGGGTGAGCAGGCAGGCATGGTGCTGACTGCACCTCCATCCTTCCCTTGCAGTGCGGGTCCAAGCAAGAAAAGCAGTAATGGGAGGATGCTGGGCGGGGATGTGCGGCGGCAACGTCAGCAGGGAGACGCGTGTTGAGCGGCTCATGGACCGCCCTCCCCAAGGCATACGACTGCAGCGGGGCAACCAGCTGGCGGTGCCTTGCCCACCCCCCAGCGCTGCGACAGCCAGAGAGCCATCATGAAGACTAGCACTAAACAAAACTCTGGACAGAACATGTACAGCTGGCAGGCACCCACCTGCCAAAGACAAGGGAACTGAAAACTGAGGCAGCACCCAGCTGCCAGAGGCAAGCACCCACGAGCAGCACCCACCTGCCAGAGGCAAGCACCCACAAGCAGCACCCACGAGCAGCACCCACGAGCAGCACCCACCTGCAGGTCCAGCAGCGGGCGCTGCATGCGGGCCAGTGATGAGTCGACGTTGACCAGCTTGGTGGACAGGCTCACAAAGTCGTTGTAGTCGTCGTTGATGACCTGCAGCACCCAGGTGAGCATGAACCAACCAGAGATGTAAACACATGCCTGTAAAGGCGAGCTCGGCACAATGTGTGGCTGTGGATAGGCTCAGAACAAGCCGCTGCAGTCCTTGCTGATAAATTGCACACAATGAAAGCACGGTGTGCATGCCGGGCTTCAGACAGGCTTCGGGTGCAGCAGCATTGCAGCACAACACAGTGCGGCATGCCGAGCGCATGCTTGAATGCGGTGCTGCTCGGAGACACAGCTACGCGGCAGCTGCAGGGCTGGCATTTGGCGCACCTCCACCAGCTTGTTCTTGAGTGCACCCAGATGCGAGTTCAGCTCGCTGCTCAGCGTCTCCAGTGGCACCTGCGGGCAGCAAGGGACAGGTAGGGGGCGGTTGGCGGCGGCGGTGGCAGCGGCGGCGGCGGCTGCCTGTGCTGAGAGCGGGGCTGGCACTTACGTAGCGCTTTAGATCAGCCACGTATGAGGTGGGGCTGAACTCGGGCGCCGTAAAGAGCTCGGGCTTGAACCACAGCGGGAGGGAGCTGTCCGCCAGCGCCAGAGAAGCGGTCTGCGCGGTGACCGCCTCCATGGCGCCGCCCTCTTGTCCAGAACCACCCGCCAGCGCGGGCATAGCCGATCCAGCGACTGCGATCAGCGGGCGCAGGCCACAACCGAGCTGCACGGGATGCCCTGGGCGGGTGGTGCGCTGCCACTGCAAAGATCAGGCAGGCGATCACGAATGGTGGCACCGAGGGCTCTGCTTGACTCGCTGCTATTGGCACCCCATAGCATGCGCAGCACTTTTGCTGCCTGCCAAATACAAGCCTTTATCGGACTTGCAGCCAGTCAGAATGCATTGCATATATCTAAGACCGCTCAGAGAGATCCGCCCTATATAACCCTAGCCATGCTGCTGGCACCACCTTGCTGGGCGGCAGCGGCTGCCTGCACCTCCCTCTGGGCCCGCCTGGCCCCATCAGCAGCTGCATCCGTGTCAGAGACATTACTTAGCGGCAGGAGGGGGCTCGCCTCGGTCGCTGCTGCCACCGACGGCGCCGCCGCTCCCGCCGTTCCCACGTGGCAGCAGCGTTTTGAGGGGGTGTCTCCAGGCAGCGTCCTGCGCATCGACCTGCCCAGCAGCCCCACCCAGTTGTCACTTAGGGTGGGAGAACACGAAGCCATCGAGCTGAGCAGTAGCGGTGCAGGGCAGCTGGCAGCGGAGCAGGCGCCCCACGACGGCCACCCCGGCTCCAGCCTAGGTGCGCAGCGGCTTGGTGGCAAGGCACAGCGCTGCTTGCTTGCTGATGTTGTGCTGATGCGACTGCTATGATATGAGGCTGCTATGGCCTATAGATCTATCATGCAGGGCTGAGTGCACACTTCATGCGTTGCCTGGACGCTGCTCCACGGGCGGTGACCTGGCCTAGAGCTGCGGTGAGGGACCGGCAGTTCTGCACCCCGTGTCCCCCCAAGCACCCGCCTCGCCTCCCGCCTGCCCCTGCAGTGACGGTGACCGCGCATCCCAGCCAGTCTGCTGGGGGCACAGAGCCCCTGCAGCTGCTGGTGCGTGGCCCCTCCCGTTTCCTAACAGTAGAGGCCTCAACCGGCGGCGGCAGCGCAGCGGTGGAAGTCATCCAAGAGGGCAGCCTGCGGCTGAGCACCGGGGGCGGCGACATTTCGGTGCCCAAGGTGACATGTGTACCGTGCTGCTTAGGCTTGCCGCTGTCAATGTCTGCTGCGTGCAACATGTGGTGCGGGGGGGGCAGCCGCGGGGCAGAGGAGAGGGAGGAGAGGGGCGTGTCGGGACGAGGGCTGGTCAGGGGGCATTGAGGTCGGCACGGCCCTGCTCATGGCATGTTCCATGTCAGGGCCACTGGACTGCCTGTGCAGAGTGGCGCAAGACCCTGTACTGGTGAGCAAGGCAATCAGCCGTGCTGACTGTTTTGTGCCTCCCTGTACTCCCGTGGGTGCCCACTCTCACTTCCACCTCGCAGTGTCGCTTTGTGTGTACTACCACTCTCACTTCCACCGCGCACTGCCGCTTTGTGTGAACTGTCCCTCTCACTTCCACCGCGCAGAGCCGCTGTGTGTGTACTACCACGCCTCACTCTGTCCTCCTCCCTCCTCTGCACCCCAGGTCGAGGCTGTCAATGCCCACTCAGTTCTCACTGCTCACTTCCAAACGTATGCTGCTGCCGCGTGCAGGTGAAGGCTGTGGATGCCCACCTCACCTCTGGCGGCGGCGCCATCAGCGGCGCCGTCACTGGAGTGGATGTGCGGCTGCGCTCCGGGGGCGGGGCAGTGAGCCTGAAGAGCCTGGTTGGGAAGCGGGCCGAGGTGGACAGCGCGGGAGGGGCTGTGACGTTGGGCGCGTGCTATGCAGACCTGCTGCACGTCCAGTCGGGTGAGGGGGCGGAGGTGGGCGGCGTTGGGAGAAACATGCTGGCGCCGTCTTGCTTTGCTTGCTTCTCTCGTTGTGCTGCAAGCGCTACTCCCACTACAAAACTGTTCAACAGGTATCACTCGCTGCCTGCAAAGCTCATCGCTCTGCGCACTGGCCCCTTGCTACTGTGAAATGCATGCAGGCGGCGGCCTGATCCACGTGACGAACATGGACTGCCGGGCCGGCACCGCTGCGCTGCGCTCCTCCGGAGGCCCGGTCGCAGTGGACAGCTTGGACGGCAACCTGAACATTGACTCAGAGGGCGGCGACGTGCGGGTGGGTCGGGTGCTCATGCTGCGAGCACAGTGCTTGCGTTGTGACTGGCGGGGGAGTGGCGGGCAGGGTGGACAGGGAAGGGGACAAGTGCTGCAGGGCTGGCCCCCAGCTCATTCACCAACCCGCATCTCACCCTGCCCAAAGGCATTCTTCCCCTGAATGCTGCAACATGTCCACCCCTGCACCTCTTCCCTGGCTGTAGGCCACCTGCACGGCAATGCCCCGGCCCGCCCCTGCTCTGCCTTGGCGTCGTTCTCCTGTCCTGCCCCTCATCACCCGCATACTGCCACACTCCTGCCTGCCTGCCCGGTGCTGTAGGTCCCAACAGCAAGCCGACGCTCTGGCCTGCGCCACCCCGCCCGCTGCTGCCCTCCTCTTTCACCATCTCGCCCTGCCACCGTCCCCTGCCTCTGAGCAGGTCCAACTGCACGACAACGCCGGGGCTGTCAGCATCTGTAGCGGGGGTGGCGACATCCAGCTCTTCCTCAACCCGGCGGTGTCAGGCCGCCTGCTGCTGCGCAACTGCGCGCGCGTCGCGGCCCGCCCCGGCACCGTGCGCATGGCGCAGCCGCAGGACGACGGCACGCTAGCACTGGCGCTGCCGCTGGGGCCGGCCACGTCAGCAGCTGCAGCGGCTGGCACTACGCGCGGCCTGCCGCCGATGAGCCGGCTGCAGCGTGGCGCGGGCCAGCAGGGGGAGCAGCAGGGTGGGCAGGCGCAGCCGCCGCCGGGCAATGCGGTGACCACTGCAAGCAGGGAGGGGGCGGCTGGTGGCGCTGAGATTGTGCTCGATGCAGGTACGGGGAACATGCGTGCAGGTTGGCAAGTGTGGCAGAGTGGCTGAGGGGCAGGGCGGCTGACAAGGGCAAGAGCGCACCCTGGCCAGATGGGCCCACACCCGACTGCATGCCTGAGCCACAGATGCCAGCTCCACACTGCTGCTCTGGTGCTGCCCTCATCTGCATGTTGCAACTGCATCCTTTGTGCCGCCATGAAATGCTGTTGACCCCCTCCCCTCCTGCCCTCCAGGCGGCCGCGGAACCGTGTCGATCACTGAGCGTGGCTGGATGGATGCGTTGCGCCAGCGGTACAGCTGACTGGCTGGCGTGCATTGACCGGCACTTCCGGTGCACGCAGGCGTGGGCCTACCAGGCGTCACTGCCTTTACAAGCAGCAGAGCCCCCCAGAGAAAGAAACACTGCCACGCTGTGCTACCCCTGTCATATGTGTCAGGCTTGTAGCGCCGCTTTTGTTCACTGGTGCGGCGCAGTGAGCAGTGCTCGGGTAGCCGAAGGGTGGTGCCTCCCCCCGGGGGAGTTCAGTGTCTGCTTTTTGGTACTTTTTTCAGACTTACGGCCAGAACGTGTGTGTGCCTCAACCTGACAGTGTAGCGTAGCTTTGGCAACCCAAGCAACCAACCAGGCACATATCACATTAGGCACACATACAGAGAGCTCCCCAGCCTGAGCAGCCTGGTAGGGCAGGCCCGCCGGCGTGTCAGAGCCCTGTAATGGGGACCCGCCAGAAAGGAAGAGCCTCCAATACTTAATTTGACGACTCTGCACACCCAGATGCCTGGGAGCCCCAAAGCAAGCCAGGCTCCCAGGCAAAAGTTGTGGGGGTGCCCGAGCACGTCAGCTCCATCAGGTCTGCCGGCTCCTTGCACATCAGATAACAAGTCCAGTGCCGCCCCTCGCCTGTCCACCACGCCTTTTACACTTGACAGGAACAGCACGAAGACGCCCGGCGCGAGAGGCAGCCCTGAGGCGGAGCGGGCCTTGAGTGCAGGCTCCCCGCGTGCGCCTCGTCCCTTCGAGGGTGCTCAACCGCAAGTGTGGGGCCGTTTCTTCCCCGATCGTGCCCTCTTTGCGCGGCGCAGCAACAGCACTTCTAGCCTGGGCTCAACCAGCTAGCTGTTTCCCCTCCAGGCGTCAACATCAGCGCAGGGCTGCGGAAAACAGAGGCTACAGGCCGTCATGGTAAGCACGGCCCCACGGCACTCTGCCCGGAGGTTGCCATCGCCCCCACAGAGCCCTGCCAGCCTCTTGGAATCCAAGCGGAGCTGCAGCATCTGGGGAGCTTGTGTTACACGGCCTGCCGCCGTTTGTCTGGAGGAAGCCGCCGCCCCCGCCCGCCCGCCCTGCCGCGTCCCCGTGGCTTCGAGGCGCCTGTCCCTGAAGCATCCTTCCACCCTGCTCCGTGCGTTCGTGCAGGAGGAGGAGCAGCCAGAGCAGGCCGGGACCCATGTGGGCCCTGGCGATGAGCCAGCGGTGCAGCCGGCGCAAGTGCAGCCAGCCGCCGAGCCTGAACCAGCGGCGGAGCCGGCGCCCAAGCCAGCCGCAGAGCCAGAGGTGCAGCCAATGCCTGCAGCTGATGCGGAGGTGGAGGCAGCGCCCGCTGCACCCGCCGAGGCGCTTACAGTGACGGCAGAGCCGCCCGCTGCGGAGCCGTCGCCAGAAGTGGAGCCATCACACCAAGTGTTGCCTGCAGCCCCGGAGCATGCAGCGAAGGCAGAAGCCCTGGCGGCAGCGGAGCCCGGACCGCCGCCTGCAGCCGCAGTGCAGCCACCGCCTGCACCACTGGTGCCGCCGGGATTTGAGGTGGCGGCCCAGCAGCCTGCGCCTGCCCCTGCGGCAGCGCCGCAGCCAGCACAGGGCCACGCAGCACCGCAGGCTCAGGTGGACGCACATCCAGCAG
Organism: Micractinium sp. NFX-FRZ; assembly: GCA_029339195.1. Taxonomy (NCBI): domain Eukaryota; kingdom Viridiplantae; phylum Chlorophyta; class Trebouxiophyceae; order Chlorellales; family Chlorellaceae; genus Micractinium; species Micractinium sp. NFX-FRZ. The sequence goes on from JAPTJF010000306.1 coordinate 39,347, forward strand.
CCGAGGCAGCTGATGATTTTGAGGCCCAAGAAGATGAGGAGGTGGCGGCAGCTCTGTTTGATCTAGCAGCGGCCCCCAAAAGCTCCCCGCCGCGGGTGGCTGAGGCGACGCCTGCGGGAGTGGGTGGCGGCGTCCCGGCGGCGGCCTGGCCGCACGTGCCGCCACCGTCCATCGCCGTGCACCCGCCGCCGGCGCAGGCGCAGCAGGTGCAGGCTGCTGCGGCGGCGTACCAGGCGGCGCAGGCGATGCAGTGGCAGGGGCAGGAGCGGGAGCAGCGCGCGGTGCTGAGCCCCCGCAAGCGCCCGCGCAAGCCCAACAAGACTCTGGCCATGTATGCCGAGTTCACAGGTAGGTGGGTGGGTGGGTGGGTGCTCGCTGCCGTCTGCCCTGCTTCCCGGCCTTGCGTCCCTGCCTGCTTTCTGCCAGCGCTGCGCGGCTTCTTGCTCCCCCTGTGTACGGCGCCTGTGCCTTGTGTGCCGGCTGTGCCGCCGCGTGCTGTGCTGGCGCTCCTTGGGAGGCGGTGCGTCGGGAGCTCACGCGGGTGCTGGCATCTGCGGGCTGCTGCTCAGGTGGTGTGCATGCTTCAGGCGCGCCGCAGCCCACGCGGTTGCCCCCCCCCTTTCCTCCCCGCCCCCTCCTCACGCACCATCCTGCCCCCTTCCCTGCGGCTGGCTGCAGATGAAGAGTCTGACGGGGAGGAGGACGCTGCCGGCGGCTACAAGCGGCCCGTGAAGCGCGGCGGCGGGCGCGGGCGCGGCGGCGGGCGTGGGCGCGGCGGCTGGGGCTACCCTTTCCCCGGCCAGCCAGGGCAGCGGGACGGGCAGCAGCGGGACTCCTCCACCGCAGATAGCCGGGACATGAGCTGGCACGGGGCCACCGCCGCCGCCTCCGCCGCTGCGGCGCAGGCGCAGGCGCAGGCGCAAGCGCAGGCGCATCTGCTGCAGAGCAGCGCGCAGCTGGGCTCCCTGCTGCGCCCAATGGCGGTGCAGCCGGCGCCGGCACCAGCGCTGCCAGAGATGCTGCGCCAGCCGCTCAAGCGCTGCGCCATGCACGCCTACATAGCTCACTTCATCCAGCACCAGCAGCAGGCCGCGCAGCAGCCCGGCGGCGCGCAGGCGCAGCAGCACATGCCGCTGTCTCTGCTGCACCAGCAGCAGGCTGCGGCGCCGCAGCAGCAGGCGCCCCCGCAGCAGCAGCAGCAGCTGCCCGCGGGCCTGCCGCCCCAGCTGGCGGCCCTGCTGCCGGCGCTGGCCAATGCAGGCGGCCTGGCCGCTCTGGCGCCACTGCTGCAGTCCTCGGGTGCAGGCGCCACCCTGGCAGCCTTGGCAGCCGCAAGCCGGGGCATGGGGAATGCCGGCGGCTTGGGCACGCTGCTGCAGCAGCTGCTGCCGCAGGCGCAGCAGCAGCAGGCCCCGCCGGCGCCGCCTCCTCAGCCTCAGCTGCCGTCAGGGCTGAGCGGTGCGCTTGCAGGCCTGCCGCCGCACCTGGCATCGGCGCTTCTGGCTGCCACGGGCGGTGGTGGGGGCATGCTGCAGCAGCAGCAGCAGGCACAGCACCAGCAGCAGCAGGCGCAGCAGCAGCAGCAGCAGCAACAGGCGCTTGCCGGACTGCAGCTGCCACCCCAGTTTGCAGGTAAGGGGCACATGTGGGCATCTGGGGGCATTCCTGGGCAAGTGGGTCGCAGTTGGAGGGATGTGCCCTAAACCCTAAACCCTACCCTACCAGCGCCACTGAGGGGCATGCATCAAACAGAGGTGCTGGGCGCAGCGTGCTCCAATGCCCTGTGGGCAGTGCCTTACCAGCCTGCCACTCCTTGTCTCCCCGCCGCCTGCCCTGCCGCTGCAGGCCTGCAGAGCGCCCTGAATGCCGCCTTGCCCGGAGGCCTGCTGGGGCAGGCGGGCGGGCAGCAGATGCAGCAGCAGCAGCAGCCCGCCCAGGCTGGCGTGCCCACTGGGGGCGGCCCGCCTTCACAGGCCGCACAGCCGCCGTCGCAGATGGCTGCCAGCGGACCGGCTCAGGCGCTGCAGGTGTGTGCGGTTCGCTGTCCTGCCCGCCCCCAGTTTTGGCCTCACGAGGAGCCGCCGCCGCCGCGTCAGCCTGCTCTGCCCTGCTGTGTCACCCGCATGTGCATGCCTTGCTGCTGCCCTGCACGAGCGATAAACAAAGCATCTCCCAGCTTGCATGGCTGCTGCCACCGGCTGCTATGCTCACCGCCTGACTGCGCCTCCCTTGTTGCCATCGCTCCGCCACCCTGTGCAGGCCCTGGCTCAGCAGGCGCAGCAGCAGCAGGCGGCTGGCGGGGCTCCTGGCGGCGCCCGCGTGCCAGATGTCTATGGGCAGCTACTTGCTCTCCAGAGGCAGTTTCAGCAGCATCAGCAGCAGGTTGGCGCGGCATCCAAGCCGGCCGGGGCCGCCATGCAGCAGGCGCAGCAGCAGGTGCAGGCGCAGCAGCAGGCTGCGGCAGAGGCGCAGCAGGCACAGCAGGCGCGGCAGGTGCAGCAGATGCAGCAGGCCCAGCAGGCTCAGCAGGCGCAAGCCCAGCAGATGCAGCAGGCCCAGCAGGCCCAGCAGATGCAACAAGCCCAGCAGGCGCAGCAGATGCAACAGGCACAGCAGATGCAGCAGGCACAGCAAGCCCAGCAGATGCAGCAGGCCCAGCAGGCGCAGCAGAACGCCATGTTTGCTGGAATCGCGCCACCCCAGCAGGCGCCCCAGGCGGCGCCGGCCCCTTCCCAGCCCCAGGCAGCGCCGCAGCAGGAGCAGCAGGGCGGCGGCGGCGGCGGCGCACCCCCGGACCTGCAGCGGTTGATGGAGGCGATGAAGGCGGCTAGCGCCGGCGGCGCTGCCGGGGCACCCAACATGCTGCAGCACCTGCTCCGCTCGGTGGGCGGCAACCCGCAGGTGCTGCAGCAGCTGCTGCAGCTGCAGCTGCACCGGCAGCGCCAGCAGGGCGCCAGCCCGGCGCCACAGCAGGCGGCAGCTCCGGAGGGCAAGGAGGGAGACCAGCAGGCTCAGGCCCCTTTCAACGAGGAGGCCCCTGGGCCGGCACGGGCCCCCACGCCTGCAGCGGAGGGAGCTCAAGGGGCTCCCAAGAGCGAGGCGGGGCAGGAGGGCAAGGAGGAGGAGCAGCGGCAGGCAGGGGCGTCGCAGGCAATGCAGGGGCAGGAGGAGGCTGCCGCTGCGGCGGCGCCAGCGGCGGCGCCGGCGGGCGGGGAAGGCGAGAGGGAGGGCGCAGAGGGGGCGGCCGCCGCTGCAGGGGCAGGCAGCAACAAGCCCGCCAGCCCTGGCGCTGCTGGCACTGAGGGGCAGGCAGAGGGGAAGGAGCAGGAGGTAGGCGGGGAGCAGCGCCAGCCTGGCAGCCCGCAGGGTACGGCTGGTGTGGCGCATGATGCCGCTGTCGGCGCGCCTCACGCCAACGGCACCGCGCCTGTGCCGGCTGCTCAGCCTGCTGAGCACCAGCACCAGCACCAGCAGCATCAGGCGGCTGCCGCTGTGCATGCCCCCCTCGGGGCTGCTGCTGCCCCGGCTGATGCTGTGCCTGCTGCGCCAGATCGCAAGCAGCAGCTGGCAGCTGCCATTGAGCAGCTGCGGGCCCAGCTGCAGCAGCACCCGCAGATGCAGCAGCAGCAGCAGCAGCAGCAGCAGGCGGCGGCGGTGCAGCAGAGCAGCGCGCCGGCGCAGCGCGGCGCCATGCTGCAGCAGCTGATGGCGCACCTGTCGCAGGCACAGCATGCGCAGCATGCGGCTGCCGGTGCTGCCCAGGCGCCGCAGCCTGCAGCCGCCCAGCCGGCTGAGCAGGCGCAGCAGGCACAGCAGGGCCCGCCACGCCAGATGCCCGCCAATCTCATGGCGCTCCTGGCGTCGCTGCCCAATGCCGAGGCGTTGCTGGTGAGAGGAATGCTTGCCTGCTGTGCCTGCTGTGCTTGCTGTGCATGCTGCGGTGTGCGAGGTTTCCTGTGAGATGCTGTGCGCAGAGGAGGGTCCCGCACCTGCCCTGCTGTGGTGGCTCACGCTCAACTGGAGGACAGGGTGGCACGCTCAACCGGAGCAGAGGGCGGCACGGCACGCTCAACCGGTGGGCGGCGCTGTGGAGTGCACCGTTGGCTGCCGGCTCGAATGTGTGCTGACAACGCCCGCCTCTGCTTGCCCTCTCTCCGCCCCCTGCAGAAGCAGCAGCAAGCCAACAACAACAACCCGCACAGCTGACAGCAACTCTGCTGCTCAGGTGGAGGGGCGCCGGCTGCACGTCGGGACAGCCTTTGGTCTGCGCAGTTGCAGTGTGTGTCTTTTGTTACTACCAACTGCCTTGATTGTGTAACACCAGAGGCACATGCCAGCGAGAGGCAGAAAAAACAGGAGGTGGTCGGTTGGGCAAGCAGCAGGCCTGTATCGGCGGCAGGCAATCATTCAGTTACATTGGTCTGCTTTGTGCGACCCAGCCCTTTTCTGCCGCCGCTGCTGCCGCCACTGTCGCCGGCTCTTCTGCTGCTGCGGCTGCCGGCGCGGCTGCTGCTGCCGCCTCTTGCATGATAACAGGGCAGCTCTGCTGCCATGTCATCTGAGCTGGCATTTGAGCTGCCCTGTAGCTCGCAGCATTGGCAGTCCACCCAGCCCCCAGGGAGTAACCTTGGAAGCAATGCGATCTCTGCAGCGGTCCGTGAGGCAGCAGCACACCGCGCAGCGCACTCTCCGTGCCGCTGAGCTGGCAGTTGCCATGGATCAAGATGCATTGCCTTGCCAGCAGCGCAGCCGCCGGCACGCGGAGCAGGCGGGCACGAGTCCTGGGCGGCGGAAACGGCGCACGCGTTGCAGGCAGCCTCCATGCCCTTCAACCATCGAGCTGCATCGTAGTTCCAATAGTATTACAATTGTTTACATAACAAGTGGGCATCCACACAGCGGTAAATTCCTGCACCCACCTTGCCCGCCCACAGCCTATGCTAAAGGCGGGCGGCTGTGTACACGCAAGCACCACACCTCTGTCTATTTTTTCCAACTTTGGCATTGCTGATTTACAATTACCAGAAATTGTGCAAATATTGCTTGTGCCCATTCAGTCACACGTTACATAGCCAGGGAAGCACTACAAACTGCAGAGCACGATGGCGGCATGCGACCGGCGCGCTGTGCGCCGCCTGGCGGCGGTGTGCAGCGGTGTGAGCATGGTCGCGTGATCCATGCCGGGACACTCCCAATTGCACCCACACCACTAGCGCTTCCTGTCGGCAACCTCACACAGACTCTGAGGGAGAGCAGGCGGCAGGCCACATGGTGTGGCGCCCCTGGGGCCGCTTCTCGTGCGGGACCACAGACGCAGAATGGTCGCCTAGCAACGGAAAGGTGATTTGTTGACCTCAGCTTGCCACTAGCGATCCTCTAGCGATCCTTTGCTTGTGCGTGCTGTGTCCAGCCAACCCACGCTGGTGCCCTCAAATTGCGCACATCTTGAACCCCGATGTGTCTCGCAGGTGCCCGTGGCGGGAAGATTGTACTACCCCGCAGAACCGCCGCCCGCCCCCGCCTCCGCCGGCAGCTGGCTGACGCCCTGGCGTTGGCGGCTCCCCTTTACAGGCCCTGGCCAACCCTGGCTGCTGCACAGCAACTACGCGCGCGGCCTGGCACGCTTCCTCTTCTTCAGGCGCGAGTAGGCCTCCGGGTCAAGGGTGGGGGATGCAACGTAGGGGCGGAGAAGCAGGCCTTGTGGGTCCTTCTGTAGTCCCACTTGGGTGGCGGCACACAAGCTGTGCAGGCGCCACACAGGCACCCTCTTCAGTCGGGCTCAAGCCATGCACCTGCTTCGCCAAGGCCAGGTTTGGCATCAATACAGTGCGCCAGGCCGTCATCAAAAACCTGAGCCTGTGACTGCTATGGCCCGGCACAGCATGACGCACTCAATACGCCAGCATCTGACATTCGTCCCCCCTGCTTACACTTACTCCTCTTCAGGCTGCACGGCAGGTGGTATGACTTGCTGCAGCAGGTGAGCAGCAGGGCAGGTTGGGCTGGGCTCAGCGGGCACTGTTTTATGGTGAAGGAAGCATGTATGCACAGCAGCAGGAGCAGCAGAAATAAATAAGAGCCCGAAGGCGTGGGGTGGCCAAAGGCACCAGTCAGCTACCATGCCTACTGACAGGTACAGGAGCAGCAGCAGCAGCAGCAGCAGCAGCAGCAGCAGCAGCAGGGGAGCACGGCTGAGTGGGCAGGTGGGCAGGTGGGCGGGGCTTGCAGGTAGTGTAGATTTTGTAGAAAACAGGTAGATGGCCTGGATAAAGACCGGCAGAGGGCGGCTGGCATGTGAGTAGGGCCCAAATACCTCCCTCCCTTCCCCTCGTCTTGCATGCTCTGCCCACCCCGCCTTCAAACCCTTATTCTACCCTTGTGTGCCCGCCTTTCTGACGCCTCCCACGCAGCTGTTTGTGGGCTTTATGGTTGCCCTTGGCAAGGCGCAGCGGGTGGACCTCCAGCCTGGCGCCCCGCTGGCGCCAGGCGCGCCCGACCAGCTGCCGCTAATTGTCTTCTCGCACGGCCTGGGCGGCCACCGCTTCCTGTGAGTGCCAGCATGGCATGCTCACATTTGAATGCTAGCTTGAGTGACTAGATCAGAGAGGGGAGCAGGTGTGGGTGGAGGTGGGGTGGGGTTGGAGAGCAGCCGCCACCGGTCCTCCCTTCAAACGGCCTGGGCGGCCACCGTTTCATGTGATTGCCAGCGTGGACTGCTCCTGGCCTGCCGAGCGCTGGCCCAGCGTGCCACGCCCCAAGCCAGCACCTCGCGGGGTGTGTGATGTGCGTGGGGTGGAGCGCAGACTGATCTGCATAGACAAGCTTCAATTTCAGCTGATGGCGCCTTCTCACCTCACCTTACCGCCGCTGGTGTGTGCGCGGTCATGCTTTGGTCGTGCTGCGCAGGTACACCGTGATCTGTGCTGAGCTGGCGTCCCAGGGGTATGCTGTGCTCGCTCTGGACCACGCCGACGGGTCGGCAGCGGCCGCGCGCCTGCCGGGCGGCGCCTGGAAGCTGTATGGGGGGCTGGGCGACACGGAGGCGCAGGTGAGGGGCTCAGAACTTCAGCGTTCTGGGTTTACGCGGAGGGAGTGGCTGGGGAGAGGTGGGGAGGGGGGCGGCAGCTCTGGAATGCAGTATGGCGGGCTGGGCGACAGCGAGACGCAGGTGAGATGTGCAGCTGGCGGTTGGGAGATGCTGTTGGCTGGAAGCAGAAGGAGGGTGGGGCGAGGCCGAGAGGGGGCTGGCGGCGCTCGGAAGCTGGACGGGGGATGCGTGGCATGTGCACAGATGACGGGTGTGCACAGATGACGGGTGTGCACAGATGACGTGGTTTTAAGGCAGGGAAGTCTGGGAGGGAAGCTGGCTGCAGGGGTGGGGAAGGCAGTGAAGGGCAGCATGCGGGGTGCCAGCGGGCAGGGCGGCTGCAGACTCGGCTCCCGGGTCCTCAAAGCGGCTGCCTTGCAGGGTCAGGGCCTGCCACAGCACACCATACAAGGCACATTTGAATCTGTGCGGGTTGTGCGGCCGCTGTTGCCTCCCAACACAGGCGGCCAAGACGCGGGTGCGGGTTGCCGAGATGAGGTCGGCCCTGGCAATGATGCAGGCGCTGCACAGGGGTGGGCCGGGTGGGGAGGACGCATTGAACAGAGGGGTGGGCAGGGCGGGCACTGCACACAGACGTCTGGGCGCTTGCCAGCGGGGACTTGCCCAGCGGTGGGCACAGCAGAGGGGAAGCATGGCTCTGCTCTCGTACAAGCCTGTGCTCCCCACCCCTCACTGCACTTGGCCCTGTCTGTGTGCACCTCCTACCGCCCCAACTGGCTGCCTGCCCGCGCCGAAGCTTTCTCCAATCAACCTTCGCACCTAGTTACTCACAGTGCAACTGTGTTTCTCTTTCTCACGTTTCCTGCTGCTGTCCCAGGCGACCGCCTGCATGGCCTGCACCTGTCCGACGGGCTTGACCCCGGCACCTTTTTCAAGGGGCGGCTGGACGTGCGCTGCGTGGCGGCTGCGGGGCACAGGTGAGGGGGCCAGAATGGGCAGCCAGCCAGCGCGCCAGGTGTCTGGTGGGGTGGCATCAAAGGAAATTTGTGCAATGCGGTGCCCCAGAGCCCGGCTGTGAGTCGGCCATGCTGCCGCTGCACCACACCCGTCCTTGATTCGAGTATTCTGCGCCCTACACTGTCCTGCAGCTACGGGGGCGCCACCACTGCAGCCCTGGTGGCAGAGGACCCGCTGTTCCACTGCGGCGTGACTCTGGACCCATGGTGGTGAGCGCCTGCTGTGCCTGCTGTGCCTGCTGTGCCTGCTGTGCCTGCTGTGCTGGCACCCCCCGGTGGGGCGGCTGGCCCACCTGCTGCGCCGCGCACCAGTTCCGCCACTCCCCATGCCTACAACAACAATCCGAGCAGCTTGCACTTCCTTACCGCCTCTGCTGAGCACTGCGAGGCGCCGCCGGGCGCCGCCGGCCCAGCTCACAGCCTGCCATACCGCTGCCACTGCACCCCGCCCACCTCACCCATGCCCCCACCAGCGCGGCCCAGCCTCCACCCCATTGCTCCACCCCATTGCTCCCACCCACACCCCATTGCTCCCATGCAACCAGGTATGCGGTACCCCCTGAAGCCCAGGTTCTGCGCAGCTTCCGCACGCACGCCCCGCTGTTGATCATGGGCTCACACGACTGGAACATTCCCAACAACTTTGGCCAGGCAAGCTTGCGCCGCTCCTCTTGTGCACTGCCCGTGGTCGGGCCGTTCCGTGCTGCCGCTCTTTGTCGGGCGCGCTGCCATGCCCTAAGCATGCTGCTGCATTTTGCTGCGACGTCACCTACTCCACCCTCTGCGCTGCTGCTCCTCCTCAGCGTCCCTCTTTCTGTCTTGCAAGGCCATTTTCAAGCTTGTCTTGCACACCACTTTTACTGCTGCCTAGGTAGCAGACGGTGCCTGGCCGCCCCATCTGAAATCTGCATTAACCCCCCTCCCTCCCCACCACTGCCGCGCCCCCCGTGCAGCTCAGCTGCGGCGGCGAGCGGCAGGAGCAGATCCTGAGCGCGGCGCGGGTGCGGCAGCAGGAGGGCGGGGAGCGCACCGGCGGCGGCGCCATGCTGCTCTGCATCGCCGGCAGCTCACACAACACGTTTGCAGGTGGGGGATGGGGGCAATTGGTGGGCGCACTGGAGTGGGCTTTGCATCGTTGATTCAATGGCCTTTCAGCCGCCCATCTGAGCTTCCTGCCTGCCAGCCCAGCCTGCCTGCCTGCCACCGCCTGCCCTCCCCCCTCCCCTTGCGACCCGCCCATCCCTTCCACCACCCTTCTTCTACCTGCAACCCCCAGATGCGCTTGGCCAGTTTGGCCGTCTTTCCACCCCGCACCCTCTTCTTCCATCCACCCCTCCCCTTCCCTCTGCTTTCATCCGCCCCTAATCTACCCTCTTCTTTCATCCCTCCCTCCCCTACCCTGCCTGCTGCCCCCCAGATGCGCTCCCTCTGTTTGGCCAGCAGACGGGGTGGCTGCTGGAGCGGCTGGGGCTGAGCGCCCGGCTGGACCCTGTGCTGGGCGTTCACCTGTGCACCACTGCCATGCTGGCATTCCTCAGGTGGGGTGGGGTGGGGTGGGGTGGTGCAGCAAGTGGTGGGGCAGGGCGGGCTTTGAACCTTGTCCGCGCATGTCATGTTTCATGGGCCCAGCTTGAATGGCATGGCAGTCCTCAGGTGGGCAGGGGGAGGGGAGTGTTAGTCGGCAGGATGGGTGTGTGGGCAGGCAGGGTGCCTGAGTTTCTGGCTGGCGCCGCCATGCTGGCAGTCCTCAGGTGGGCAGGCCGGCTGGTGGGATTTGCAGTGGGCAGGATGGGTGTGTGGGCAGGCCGGCTGGTGGGATTTGCAGTGGGCAGGATGGGTGTGTGGGCAGGCAGGGTGGCTGAGTTTTCTGGCTGGCGCCGCCATGCTGGCATTCCTCAGGAGGGCAGCGCAGTGAGAGTTGCAGTTATGCGCTTTTGGGCAGGGCACAGTAGGTCGTGGAACTTAGGGTTGGCAGGATGGGCTTGTGGGCAGGTGAGCTGAATTTTGACAACGAAGCCAGCTTAGGGTTTCCCAGCGGCGTGCCCTGGCTGGGGCGGTGGCTGGTTGCACTGCAGCGCAGCTTGAGTGGATGCTTCGGCCGGCTCGTGGCTGCGTGCGTGCTGCTAGCCGAAGGGCCAAGCGCGCCCCCCTGCTGTATGTTACGACCTTGAGCGATGCACACCTCTGCCACTCCCCCGGCTACCCATCTCACACATCCTCCCCACCTCCCCCGCCCCGCAGCCAGCACCTGCCGCTATCGCCAGCTCAGCGGGCCGCCCAGAACTGGGAGCCTGGCAAGCCCGACTCCAAGCCCCGCTGGGACTGCATCCTGCACCACGACCTGGCGGACAGCGGGCAGAGTAGGGGCGGCGCGCTTGGCTGGTGCGCGGTGTGTGTGTGGGGTGGGGGTCTAGTGTGTGTGCTTTTTGTTTTTCAGCCCCGCTGGGGTTGTGACCTGGCAACACGCGGGCAGAGCAGGGGCGCCCGCCGCCAGTGGGCCGGTGAGTGCATGTTGAGGGGGGCCCCGGGGAGTCGTTTCTGTAAGGTCAAGGTTGTTGGAGTCTGCCCCGTCAGCGCACCCTACCACTGCACGCCGGGCGCCTGCGGGCAAGCCACGACCCGCCTGCATCCCCCGCCAGCTAATCAGCGGCGTGCCCGCTCATATGCACTGTTTCACCCTGTAGCCAGTCAACATGTCCCAACCCATCTCTTGCATGCTGTCCCGCGGCCGTGGCCTGTTGCTGAGCCTGTCAGGCACCCTGCTTACCTGCACTGGGCGTCTGCTTGGCCTGCTAGTGCTGGTCCTTCCTGACCACTTTCTGGTCCTAACCAAGCCGCTCTACGCTCCCCATCCACGCCCACCCCTGCAGGCTGTTCCGCGGCCGCGGCCTGCTGCTGAGCCTGTCCGACTCCCTGCTCAACCACATCCTGTTCAAGCCGACAGCCTTCCACGCGGTGTCGGCTGGGGGGGCGCCGCAGGGCGCCAGGGTGCCGGAGGCAAACGGGGAGGAGGAAGGTGCGCGGCGGGACTGCCTGCCTGCCTCTACTGCTTGTCCTCCCAACCGCTTGCCTGCCTGCCTGTCCCCCACTTGCCTGTGGGCTGCTGGCCGTGCGCCAACCCATGCTCGCATCCCACACTTGACGTGCGTGGCTTCCCTCCTGCCGCTTCATGTTCCTTCCTCAGATGAGGGGCCCGATGATGTGGTGACGGGCGCCGAGGCAGCCGAGGCGGCGCTGCCCTCAGCCAACCCCGCCAGCGGCCCTCACCCGCACGCCCCTGGCGCCACCACAGACAGCCCGCCCATCACTGGGGCCACCCAGTTGCCCCAGGCACTGGGCGGCCCCGGCACGGGCACGGTGCTGGAGCTGTCGGAAGAGCAGCGGGCAGCGCTGAGGGCGGGGCTGAACAGCCGCTACAGCGACAGGGTGCGAGAGGGGGAGGTGGATGAGATGGTGGCCCTGCTGGGCCGCCAGCACATCTTCAAGTGCCTCACGGTGTGAGCACAGCACATGCACAGCACAGCACAGCACAGCACAGCGCAGCGCTTGCCACACCTGGGCCCCCTTTCCAGGGGAAGCTTGCACAGGCCCCCCTGGGTTGTGCCGGTGCTTGCCCAGCTGCATGTTGGTACAGTTGCACAGTACCTTTGTAAATGAAACTTCACGGCAGTTTACAAAGACGAGTGTCGAGTACAGACATAAAATGTACAGGCTCAAGCCCCATCACAGGGGCTGGCAAGTTTGCGACAGAGAAAGGTGTTAGCGCTGCCATACTTGCTCCCGACATCCAGCTCCCGCTATCAGGCCCGCCGCTGCCTACTTGTCCCACTCCAGCCTGGCGATGACGTCCACAAAGCGCTCCGCCAGCTGCGCAGCGTCGTTGGCCCCCACGCTGCTCCGCTGGGCAAGCTCCATGATCACCTGCCGGGACAGGGGCGGATACCGGGGCACAGGGGCGAGCGGGGGGACAGGATGCAGGTTGAGGTGAGGCATGGAAGGCCGGCAGCCACATCAATCAGCTGAGCAACATGCGCTGGGCAGCCGCTGAGGGCGCCCAGGCGCTCGCTGCCTCCATGCACAGCGAAGCCGTGGGCAGTCAGCCCCACAGCCCCGTGGGTGTGCTTCCTCATGCTGCCACTAACAGTACAACCACAGACACGTGGGCTGACACACGCGCTAGCACGCGTAAGCGCAAGCAGCTCCCACCTCGTTCTTCAGGTCCCCGCCCAGCAGCTCCAGGTAGGGCTTGGCCGAATGCATGTACACTTTGCCTTGCGCGTAGCGGGCCTGCAGGTGGGGGCAGGCAGACATAGCCACGGCAAGCCCTCGGGGGGGACAGCAGGGAGCGGTTGGGTGCACAAAGCGCCGGCGCATGGGATCCGCTATGCTGCCCCCGCCACTCTGGTCGCTGTCCGGTCACACCTGTGCGATCCAGACCAGCACTGACGCCATTGAGTGGGCCATCAGGTACCTGCAGGCAGGGTGGTGGCGAGAGAGTGGGGGCCCCAGTATAAGCAGGAGTGCACCCACACAGCCCGCTCATCTCCCGGGGACAACCGAGTCTGGTAGAAGGCCTGCCCTGCATGGCTGCCCTGCCCACTACTAGTACCCCGCCTGTGCATGGCTGCCCAGTCTACCCCGCCCCCAAGTCAGCACGCCAGATCGTCACATCCCAAGAAATGATCTAACCCACCCACCGCAGCTTGTACTGCGCTGCCAGCTCCATCAGCTTGATGGGCGGCCCGTACTGCCCAAACTTGCCCTTGGCAATCTCCACCAGCGCCTGCGGACAAATTGATGAGAAAAGAAGACAAGGGCAGGGAGCAGAGCGGGCGGGGCTCAGGAAGCACAGAACGCTGCCGTGCACAATGGCTGGCGAGGGCAGAGGAGGGGCAGCACTGGCAGCAGCGCGCAGCGGCTGCCGTTGAAGTGCCGCCCATCCTGCCCCGGCCACCAGTTGACCGCACGGGCTGCCCGCAATTGGGGAAGAGGAGCAGGCACCCCATCAACAGACTGCCACTTTGCGTTTCGCCAGCCGCCTGCTGGCCACTGCTCACCCGGTCGCACGCCAAGCGCATGCTCTTGGCCTGGAAGAAGTCGCTGAGCTCAAGCAGGGAGATGGCGTCCGCCTCCTGCACAGGTGGGGGCGGTTCATGTGAGGGTGGGGGCACATGTCAGTGACATGCTAAAACAAATGCACACTGCCTGCCAGCACACACCACACGGTTGAGCACCCAACACACTGAGCACCCAATACACCAGCAGCATTGACTCCAGCACCCACCAGCCTGCAATTCATACAGCCCGTGCCGCTCACGCACACCCCAGCGGAGCTGCCAGCACCCACCACAGTGATCAGCACCCAACAAAGCCCAGGCCTCCCATCCCCCAACAACCCACCAGCATGGTGCGCTTGCCACTGTCATCTACACGCACGCGCCACCTGCCAGCACCCACCAGACTGTCAAAAGGCAGGCAACTGCCGGCCGCGCAGGGCGACACCGACCTACGCTCAGCACGCACCGCGCTATGCAGCACCCACAAACCCTTCAATCATTGCAGGGGCCCACCTCGACGCCCAGCACCCACCTTGATGACGCGCTTGTCGCTGTCGTAGACGTGCACCAAGAAGAGGCGCACGCGCTCAGGGGTCAGCACACTCTCTCCAGGCGCGGCCACCGGCACCGCTGCCTGCGGGGCGTGCGCTGTGACTGCATTGCCGCCCTCCTCGGCCACGCCGCCCTGCTGCGCCGGCACTGCAGGGGCGGCATTGGCAGCCGCAACCTCGTGCTGCATCTGTGCTGCGCCATCACCCTCCTGGGCAGTGTCTGCAGTGGCCAGCGCCGGTGCGGCAGGCGGGGGGGCCTTTCGCTTGAGCACCACCCTTGGCAGGCCGCCCGTGCCCGCGTCTGCGTCGGCCCCAGCACCCGCGTCGGCGCCGCTGGTGCTGATGAAGCTCTCCAGAAAGTTGTCCAGCATGGAGGATGCGTTGGTGACGATTGCGCTGCGGATGCGGGGCAGAAAAATCAAGGGTGGGTGCGCTGGGGGCACGCAAGCAGTAGGATCACTGCGCAGGTGGCGGCAAGCAGCTCCAAGCCCCTGGCTGCCAGGCACAGCACCTCCTGACAAAGTGTGCTCCACACTCCCGCTTACCTGTGGATGGGGAACACGACGTCGTCCACCTCCAGCTCGCAGTCGATGCGCGACAGGAAGAGCTCCGACTTGCCCTGCGCAAGAGCGGCACGTGCAGCGCAGGCGGGGAGGCGGGAGCCGCGGAGGTTGGCGACCGCCGCCAATCTATGGCAACATGGCTGTGCCCCCTGCCCCATAGAGCATGCTCACCTTCAGGTACGGCGTCCAGTGCATTGGATCCATTATCACCGGCGCCGGCTGTGGCTTGGGTCGCGGGGCCGGCCAGCCTCCGTAGCCCCAGTCGAGGTCAGAAGAGTGACGGGCCAACAAGGCCAGGAAGTCAGGAGCCGCCCCGGTGACCGCGTCTTCCGCTGCGCCTCGCCCGAGCCACTGGGGCGTGGGAGGTGACGGCGGGGCTTGAGCACAACCACACAGCCTGGCCAGCATCGAGAAATGAATGCAGGAGCGAAGTGGGTGGGCAGAAGGGCACTCGGCGGCGACAGGCGGAGCCAGGTGGGCGGCCGCGGCGCGTCCTGTAGACGTACATCAGCTCTGCACTTGCTCTGAACTTATTCAAACCCCAGCAGCAACCAGTGTTTGAAAAAGGCGGCGCTGTTGGATGCGAGAAAGCCACACAGCTCTGGCGCATGCCCAGGTGCCACTTTGAGCGCTGCGCTGGCCCCTCGCGCCACCGGCCTGCTGCTCGGTGCTGCCAAAATGCACGGCTGTATTTGTGCTGTAATGCAATAGGTTTTTGAGCGCCTGCTGGTAGGCAAACAAATCACAATGGGGGGTGGTGGTTGGGGAGGCGCCTCGAGGGGGAGTCGAAGAGGCACCCTGCTCCTTGCCTGCTGGGACCACCATGCCCTGGCTATCCACAAAAGCATCTCTCAGTGGCACCGTCCTGCAGATCTGCTGCACAACTTGAATCAAAATCAAAGGCGACCCCCCATGGGCCGTTTTTCAAGCACCCACTCAGACGATTGATGCCTCTTCACATCCCGTGCCTCAGTAGCCGTGCTGTTGTAGTACGAGGTGCAGACAGCTTCTTGCATTCATTCAACAGGATGCTTGATGTGAACGCACATATTGGCAAGGGGCACACACATCGCGCTGCGCTTCAGCGCTGCCCAAATGTAAACATGCCAGCGGCAGCCCTCCTGGCACGCTCGCCACATGCGGCGCTTGCCCGACAGCACTGCGTGCAGCAGCAGCTGTCGCGCCGCTCACTTCCCGCCGCCCGCCGCCGCTGCTGCCGCTGCCGCCAGCTCCGTGCGCGGGGGCAGCTCTCCCACCCGGTCAAACACGCCCTCCAGCTTGGGCGGCACCCCCGCGGGGCGCGGCAGCAGCCGCCCCTTGGTTGCAAACCAGTCGGGCCGCAGCAGCGCCCGCAGGCCCAGCTGGTTGTAGTACACAGTGGTCACGCTGCCGCCCGCCTTCTCAATCGCTGACTTGGCGCTCTCAGACACCTTGCTGACCTGCACAGGGGCACAGGCAGGCAGGCGATGAGAGGCGACGGGAAGGGAGAATGGAGGGTGGGCGAGGGCCGCTGGGGGGCAGCAGGGTGCAGTGGAAGGCAATGGGTGGAGCCAGGGGCAGGGGCTTTGCCGGACTGCGGAATGTGGGCAAAAGAGAAGTACAAGCATGTGGGCAGTGCCTGAGCACCCTGGTGCAACGGTGCCGCCGGCTCATCTCCGCCAGCACCCTCCGTCCGCTGCACACCTGCACCACCTGCCAGCCATCCCCTGCAGCACCCGCATGCTTCCCTGCCCTCCCTGGCCGCCCCCCCTACGCTCGTGAAGGGGCACCTGCTGCCTTGTTTGACTTTGCATATCCCGTCCAAAAAGTGTCTACAGAGCCACTCTTGGCCCCTCCCAGCCCACCTGCAGGTGAATCGGCGTCTTGAACCTGCCGGCTCCATCCCCCAGCAGCTTCACGCCCCACCCCATCTTGCGCCCCACGCAGTTGCTGTCCCGCAGGTCCTGCAAGCGGCGGGGGAGGGCGTTAAGGGGGAGGGGTGAGGATACGGGGGGGATGCAGAGAGCAAGGAGGTACACCACAACGCTGCCAAGCTGCTAATGCCCGGCAGCTCCTGCTGCCAAGGGAGCCGCAACAAAGGGCGCATGAGGTGCGAGTAGGCAACCTTGTAGAAACGGTGGTCGAGGTTCAGGAAACCAAAGCCTGGCCAGCCCCAGAGCCGCTTGCGTGCACCAGTGCCTCCACGTCAACCTGAGCTCCTGACGCACATACTGCAGTACCGCCGATAGCGGCAAGCATCCCAACCAGGCTGCCCCCTGCCCATGTACGCTCGTGTAAGAGGTTCACAGTCAACTGGTAGTGCCCACCTTCATCGTGATGACTCGGTCCGTGGGCAGCCGCCCCTGCTGGATCCACTGCTGCAGCGTCAACAGGTTCAGCGGCCTGCACAACAGCGGGCAGGCCATCGGCGCTGCGTCATGTGATGGCGAGCAGGAGGCTGGCAGGGGCATGCACAAACCGCGGTGCCGGCAGAAACTGGCAGCAACTAAACAGACAGGAGCAAGCAAGCACCGTTGAAGAGGGACGACTGTCCCAAGGACGGCCAGTTCACAGCACATGTCCTCGCCCACCCATGGCTCGCGCCTACGGGTGGCAGCCAGGCGCAGCAGTGCACAGGGAGCTTGCAGGCTGTGGACGCTGTGCAGCTGCTCCGGTCCAACAGCTGCTACGCCATCAGCCCATGCGCACCTGTACCAGCGAGCGTGTGGGTTATGGAAACCTCGCCGCGGCACGCGCAGCCGCAGCGGCGTCTGCCCGCCCTCAAATCCCAGCCGCGGGCTGCGCCCCGCCCGCGCCTTCTGGCCCTTGTGGCCGCGCCCAGAGGTCTTGCCCAGGCCTGAGCCAATGCCGCGGCCCACCCGCTTGGGCTGCAGCAGCACAGCAAGAAAGGGCAGACCAAAGTCAAGGTCGGGGCAGAGCGGTGCCGCCTGCCGCCGCTCCCGCCCGGCCCCTGCCAACCCTTGGCTCCAAGGCCTGTGCGCCGCTGAATGCAAGCATCCATATTCAGCACTCACGTAGTGCGTCGCGCCGGGGTTGTCTGAGAGGGTGTTCAGCGCGATAAACTCCCGCTCGGGCGCCTGCCGGAGCGGCATGGTGGACAGCCATCTGCCGAGCACGGCTCGTCTGACGCCCGCTAAACTGCTGCCAAGGCTGCTGCTGCTGCTGGGGACCGCCTCGGCCAGCGCTGCCGCAGCACCCAAGCTGCCCGACGTGCTGGCGCTCCGCCAGGCTGCAGCTAGGCACAGCAGTCGTTGGCGCAACATTCTGATGTACACGACAGCGGCGCCCACGGCCATGCATGAAGTGCGAAGGCGTGGTTTGCATGCTATGCTTGTTTTCGAGCGTTTGGGGCCAGGTTTCCAGCTTCTGCTGCTGTCTTGCGATCCTTTGGATACACCTGAAGCTCAGCACAGATCACAGTAGGACGTGAAGTGATGGCGGGAGCCGATTTGCAGGAGCTGGTGGAGTGGCGAGAGGTCGAGTGCTTGAATCAGAAGCCCGAGCACGCGATCGGCAACGCGCTGAAGCAGGCGAGCGGTCACTGCTGACCCCTGCCGCTGCCGCCACCCGCCGCCTCCCGCCACCTGCCAGCACTGCAGCAAAAGCCAGGCCGCCCCTGCTGCTCCTGCTCCTGCCTGTGCTGACGCGTTCATCTTAGCCTGCTTGCATCTGCAGGGCTACCGGGAGGATGATGGGCTCTACCTGGAGAGCGACACAGACGAGCAGCTGCTGTAAGTGGCCCGCGCCTTGCACCCTGCCCTGCCTTGCTGTTGCCGTGGGTGGCAGTGTGTGCGGAGTCGCTTCATGCCGCACCCAACGTACAAGGGTACAATGTGCCTGTGCTCCTCACCCACTGCCCTGCAGCATTCACATCCCATTCAACACGGCCTGCAAGCTGAACGGCCTCATCATCAAGTCAACCAAGAGCACAGACCAGGTGGGTGCTGTGGCTCCAGTCACTCTTTGTTACTTCAGTGCTCACTTTGTCACATGGCTGCTGTGGGCAAGGGGCAGAGCGCGAAGATTGTGTGCGGGGTGCTGCCAGAGAGGTGCCCGCGTTGGTTTGGAACAAGTCAAGAACACGGGATCATGTTGGTGCTTCGGAAGGTTGGGTGCTGTGACCAACTGCGGTCAGGTGGGTGCTAGGTGCTGCTGTCCGGCGGATGCTGTGGCCAGCAAGTGCTGGCGCGAATTGGGCGAGTGTGTGTCAGCAGAGCCATTGTGCTGTGAAAGGATGACACCAGTGGGGTGGGCTGCCTTTGCTGGTGTGCGCCCGCAAGGTTGTTGAAGGAGGACGGGCGTGCGCACTGTGCGCCGGTATGTGTTGAATGCGACTCGTGGAGTGCTGTTACCAGGTGTTGACAGCTTGCACTAATGATGCTCCTCTGTTCACCTGGGTGCAGGCGCCCAAGCGGGTCAAGCTGTTTGTCAACCGGCCCACCATTGGGTTCAGCGAGGCGGCAGACACGCCAGGCGTGCAGGTGTGTGTTTGTGTAGCGCGTGACGCGCGAGAGGGGTGCCCAGGGTGGGCAGCGTGGCAGGCCCAGTGTGCGCTGGGGAGGCAGCTGGTGGGAGCAGACATGCCAGGCGTGCTGCCCGCTGGTGGGAGCAGACATGCCAGGCGTGCTGGGGCAGCACACCTGGCATGCAGAGTCTGCAGTTTGGCGTGGTGCTCCGTAAGGTGTGCTGGGCGCGCTGGCCGGTGCGGGCAGTGCGCTGCTTTAGCTGCTGCCTCTAGCAGGGGCCTCTAGCAGCTGCAGCGATGAAGACCGTTTGTCAGACCCTGCATCTGTGCATGCCCTCCCCAGCCCTCGTTCCCTCTTTTGCACGCACCCCTCTCCCCTGGCAGGAGTTTGAGCTCCCGGAGGGGCTTTCTCCAGCGCATTATGCACATCTGATGTACGTGCTTTCCTTCCCACCATGCACTGTCACTTGCAGGAGTTTGACCTCACAGAAGAGGACCTCCAAGGCGGCCAGCTGCAGCTCAAGTGAGGGAGGGGGAGGGGCCTGCAGGGCACGCTGTTGGGCCGGGGGGCCGTTGCGGCCTGGTAGCGAGGGGGCAGTGGAAGAGGTGAAGTGGCGCCTGTAGTGGGGGTGCCGTCTGTCAGCTGGACGGCCCACCTGAAAGCCTTCAGCGCCTGGCAACAACCCAGCCCAGCGCTGCACGGGCCCGCCTGCCCTGCCCTGACGCACGCTGCACCCCACATGGCACCCCCTCCACCCCCTGCAGGCTAGTCAAGTTTACAAAGGTGAGCCAGGGTGCCATGCCCTTGTTTGGTGTCCCGCCCTACCCGGCTGCCCCGCCCTTCTCTCCGGTGTCTCCCCTGTGTGCGCACTCGTCTCGATTGCCACGCCATGCTGCGCCGTGCCATGCTGCGTCGTGCCATGCTGCGCCAACGTCACATCAGGCCGGGCTCTGCCCACGCCACGTGCCATTGCTGTGTCCCCTACCCACCGCCCTTCCTCCCCGTGCACAGGTCAACGTGCTCACGATTTTCATCGAGAGCAACCAGGGGGACGAGGACACAACCATTGTGCAGAAGCTGGCTGTGTTTGGCTCGGGTGGGTGGAACGAGCAGCGCACATGCACACCCTTGTGTGACAGCAGGGCCTGCTCGTGTTTGGCCTGGGGTCGGTCTGCTGGCCTGCGCCATCATGTCAGGAGCGGGGTGTGCCACGTGCGCCTGCCCTTCGGCATGCCGCCCTGCCGCCCTGCCAGGACGTCAGGGCTGCAATGCGTAGCTCACTCTTCTTGGCAGCTCCTGTGGCTCCGTTGCCATCACGCCCGCAGGCAGAGGCACCTTGCGCCCGTCCAGCTGGGGTTGCCCACCTGTCCCGGCCCTGCGCCCTGCAGGCCTCGTTGCCTCGTTGCCTCATCTAAGTGAATTGAATGCTCGTGTCTTTCCTTGCCGTGCAGGCGGCGACTCGTTCAATGTGGCGGAGATCAAGGATGTGTCCAAGGAGGAGAAGTGAAGGCGGAGACTGCTGTAAAGATTAGACTTCTTTGAAGCTCGCCGCATGGCAGGGCGGATGGTCACAATACTGTATCTGGGATACTGTCTTGTCTGCAGCTGCTCGGATCACGTGGCACGACAATGAAAGTGTAACGCAGGCAAACGTGGGGATGAGAAGTGCCAGGCTGGGACCTGGAAGAGTCGGGGTGCTGCTGCCACCTGGGGCAGCGCTGGTTCATCGCTCCTTGGCCGCATGGCTTAGTTTTACGCCACTGGCATGTCAGTGTCAGCCTGTACCGCTAGTTATACGGTAATGACATGGCCTGCAGCACCCGTGCAAGTTCATCCAAGGCGGATGCGTCCAGGCTCGTGCCCTTGAAGCGCAGGCCAGCGGTCAAGTGTGCGCATTTGGCAAGGCCTCTCATGGGGTTGGATGTATTTAAATTCACTAAGCATGCTATCTTACGTTTTTCATGAGGGTGGCGGAACACACAGGGCGGTGCGTGCTCCTTGCCTGGGTGGTGTGGGCACATCTGCCAGGCGGTGGCAGCGGCAGGAAGTTGAAAAGGCACCTGAGGTCACCTTGCACATTCCACATTCCACCACATGGATCATCATGTCACGCGGTGCGTTCGCTTCTGGAGTACCATTCCAAGAGATTCAGTTCCTCTTTCCATCCAGGGTTGAAGGATGCCAGGCTATACCGCGGGCACGGCGGGCACAGTTCCAGCTTTCCTCCCGCCGACAGGCCTGTGCTTGACCTGTAGGGACATCACACCTCAACTGACAATTCCACCATGGCGACCCTGCGAGATGTTGACGAGGCCCTAGGCCGCATGCTTCTGCTGGTCCGCACCTCGCCCTCTGCCACAGCGGTGGAGGCGGCCAGGTTGGTCACCGACCTCTCGCATGTCGGCGCACACCTCATAGAACGCACTCTCACGGCCATTTACGGGCGGGACGACCGAGGTGACCCGGCCTTGAGGCAGCGGCTGACGCGGTGAGAGCCTGCGGCTTTGTTGTAAACACTCTACCCAGCGCTGCACGGGCCAGGGGCCCCAGGGTGCACAGAGGGCAGCTGAGGCCCGCAGCCGACTCCCCTCGTTTCTGCAGGAACCTGGCGGCAGCGTGCGGCGCCGTGCCTGCCTTGGAGGAGCGAATGCGTAATGTTTTGGATGCCGGCACCGGCAATGCAGTCGGCGCATCGCTGTGCACGACAGTCAGCTACCTGCTGAGCGCTGGCTGCATCTGCACGCGGCAGCTGGAGCTGCCGCTGACTCTGCTGCCGCCGCTGACCGACGCAGCTGCGGCCCTGCTGGCTGGTCACGGGCGCCGCTTTCTAGAGCTGGCTCAGAGGCCGGAGACGCGTGCCCAGCTGCGGCGGCAGTTGCATCCGTACCCCGGCGCAGCACGGATAGCTGGATCTCAGATGGAGGCCCTCCAAGAGTATGTTACGACGCTGCGCCACCCGCGCTTCTCCCCCGCCGGCGCTGTCTCCCGCGTCCTTGACAGCGCCGCCACCCCACACCGCCTGCTGCCCTGGCTGGCAGCCCTAGTCGGCCTGCTGCTGGCTGCAGCCGACGACCCTGAAGGTATTGCAGGGGGGCGGTACCACTTGCTTTGCTTGCCTGCGCAGCTCACCTTGCCTGCACTGTCAACCGTCATCCTCGCCGTCCCACCGGCCTCTGCCAGAGTTGAGTATGCTTTCCGCCTCGCCCGCTGCTGTGCTGCAGAGGAGGTGGGGTGGGACACGCACCGCATCCTGGCGCGCCTCCTGGAGCAGCTCCTCCTGGTGCCGCAGTTCACCCCGCTACAACAGGCGCTCAGCGGAGACGTTGGCCTGCAGCAGCGGCTGGCAGCCATGCTGTTCAGCAGCCTGCAATTGGCAGCCTACGGCCCCAGCTCTGTTACACATGCAGCGCGGCAGCTGCAGACGTATGCAGGTGTTCAGCCAATGAAGGATTTGTTATGTTTTGACAGCCTGCTCACAGTGCTGGCGGCTCCCTGCCTGGCGGCAGGCCTGCAGCAACAGCTTGCGGTAGATGGCGGCGTAGCAGTGGTTGAGGCGGCCGCGCGTGTGTGCCTGCAGCTGCCGGCACCTGTGTTGGCAGCAGCACAGCAGCCAGCTGACTCCCGCTTTTGGGAGCGCCACATTGCAGCGCACCGCATGTGCAGCACCCTTGTACAGTGCGCGTGCCGACCTGCGTGGCAGGGCAGCCAGGCGGCGGGGCAGCCGCCGCCGGAAGCTGTGCAGCAGGTGGCAGCGGTGGCGCTGCGCCTGGTGCCGTACTCTGCGGCTGTCGTGGCCGGCGCCAGGTCGGACGAAGCACGCCCCTACCTGCAGCACATGCAGTCCGCACGCTCCTTTCAGCGGCAGGAATCAGGGCTCCTGTCAGTAGCCTTTGATGCCGTGTGGCTGCTGCTGGCCACAGACCTAGCAGCGGCGATCAACGGCGCTGAAGAGGTGGAGCAGTGGTGTGATGCAGCAGCGGCGGCGCTCGCGCTGCTGCCGGTGCCGATGGAGCTCGCGGTGGAGATGCGGCGCGCACCGCTGCCAGCGGGGCTGCCTGAGGCAGCACTGCAGCCCATCGCAGAGGGGCTGGCCCAACGCTGCATTTGGGTGTGGGCTCACGCCGCTCGCCTCGTGGATCGCTACATTGCGGCATGTGTTGCGGGAGCAGGCAGCAGCCGGGAGCACCTGGAAGGGCCGGCACTGGCTCTGTGCCAGCTGCACGCACGCTCCTGCCGCCTGGTGCACTTTGTACTGGGCCTGCCGCCCGGCTCGGAGCTGCTGCAAGTGCTGGAGCCGGCCCTCCTGGCTGGCTGGACAGTGCTGCAGGACCGTTTGGGGCGCGCATTCATGGCGGCGCACTCGCTGCTTGCGTGGGAGCAAGCCGCGGGGGGCGATGATGCGGATGTCACGTAAGCACCCGTGCCTGTGCTAGTGGACACTGCCCTCTTTCTTGTGTGTGCCCGCTGTTCCTTCTTGCAGGCAGGCAGGCAGCTTCTGACCACCGGCTGATGCTCGATTTCAAGGCGCTGCATGCAGGTGCAGGCAGCGGGCGCTGTGTGCCGCTCACCTCGAAGCGCTTGCTGCCCTGAGGCCCAGGGCCGGCGCTCCCGCCCTCTCCGGCGCTCCCGCCCTCTCCCAGCCAGACGACGGTTTGGCGCTCATGCCTGCCCTGCTGGCGGCTGCGTGCGCCCCACAGCTCGCGCTTGCAGCCCCCGGCTTCAGAGCGCTGCTCATGGGCCCGGTGCGGGGTATGCTGCTGCCACAGGTGATTCTGCTGTCAATTACGCGCTGGGTAAACGAGTTCAGCATAAGCGGCTCTGGATGCCCTGCCTCTCAAGGAGTGTGGGCCGGAGCCAGCAGGTGGCCACCTTGGTGCAGCCCGAGGCCACCGGCGGCACAGCAGACGCAGGGTTCTTGAAAAGGCAGCTGCCTTGGCTCTGTGCGCCGGACCTCCTTGTGCAGAGAGGCGCCGCCGCTCTCGACGGCATGCGCTGCACTCTGCTGGTGCAACTCGCCAAAATGTGCACCGCCACGTGCTGCTCGCCGCACCTCAACGTCGAGGTGGTGCACAGCGGGCTGTGGGGCGACTTGGCACGGGCCACCAGCGAGTCGTCTTCTGGCGCAGCCGAGGTGAGTGGCGCTAAGCCTTGCCCTGTGAGCCCGCCCTAGTTTAAAAGCTTCAGCTTGGCGCAGCCCCTTCTCAAGCGCATCAACAGCTTGCTGCCTGGCATCCACTCGAGTGCAGTGTTGCCCATCTGCCATGCTGCAGACTCGAGTGGTCGCAACAAGTGTGCGCATCTCTCTGCAAGCCCTCGCTCGGGTGAGGGCCCAGGCCTGAGCCTGCATGCACGCATGCTGCTGATTGAGGCGCCGTTATAAAGTGCGTGCAATTCCTCATCATACACGGTGCACTCCAGCGGAGCCGATGGCTTGCCCGCGATTGCTAAGAGTCGCACTGTGCTCCAGCTGCAGGACGCCAGCCGCCTTGCTGAAGGGGCGGACCCGCCCTCTCGCATACTGCAAGCTGCCACCCTGCTCAGCGAAGAGCTGGATTCTGTAGAGGCGGGCACCGAAGCCACCCTGGAGGGAGAGCTGGGTGCTGCTGCGGCGGCAGGCACGGGGGGCACACCTGGTGCAGAGCTGGTGCTGCAGGCCCTGCAGGAGCGCTGCCTGCCGCTGGCCACACGGCTAGCAGAGGAGCTGCAGGCCTGGCTGCAGATGCCGCCGCAGCGGGAGGCGGCACAGCAAGAGCTCGCTCAGGCAGCAGCCACGCTGCGCTGTGCCTACCTGCGCTGTGCCAACGTGGGAGGGCAGAGCCGGGGCCACCTGTGCAAGGGCTGCCACACGGTGCGCTACTGCGGCACCGCCTGCTCGCACGCCGACTGGCGGGCGGGGCACAAGCAGGTGTGCCGCACGCTTGCGGCAGCGCGAGCCGAGCGACAGGATGGGGCAGCACATGTCGCAGAGGGCGCATCAGGAATGTGACACATGTCGATTTGTTTTGTAACTCAGTCTGATGCATGCTGAGGGTGTGGTAGTGGTACCGCCTGCTTTCTGGGCAATTGGCAGGGACTCAGGCTGCTGTACCGTGCGTTGGTGCCGCACTGTCAGCGCCGGAGAGGGGCCGGGGTGGCCATCATACTCTATTTTCCGCCCCAACTTCAAGATCGATTCATACTCAAGGCATGGAAGCTGGTTGCGAAGCTCACCCCGCGCGCTGGAGGTCAATTCTGTGGCCAGCAGCTGCCCTCAGGCCTCCCAGCTTCCCACTAGCTGCCTGCTAGCAGTACCGCACCCAGACTTATAAAGGCAGGCTGTCTGGAGCTTTCACGTCGTTTTCCTCTCCTTGGAATGTAAATCCCTCTGCGTGCAC
The DNA here is from genome assembly GCA_029339195.1 of Micractinium sp. NFX-FRZ. Taxonomy (NCBI): domain Eukaryota; kingdom Viridiplantae; phylum Chlorophyta; class Trebouxiophyceae; order Chlorellales; family Chlorellaceae; genus Micractinium; species Micractinium sp. NFX-FRZ. The sequence goes on from JAPTJF010000306.1 coordinate 64,422, forward strand.
AGTCTGTCAAGGTCAGTATTGACCCTGCCAGCGTCCGACAAACCGCTCAAACAACTGGCGTGCCGCTGCGGCTGCCACTCGAAATCGCGCCAGGCAAGCGTCTGAGCCGGCAGCGGCGGCCCGAGCAGGGAGCCGGGCCTGTAGCAGGGCTGAGCTGGGCGCCGCCGCTGCCGCCAGGATACCGCCGCCGCCACCCTCACCGCTTGCCACACGTTTATTGGTTGCCCTGTCCCTGCTGCAGGACGCGCCATGATGCTGATGCGACCGCAGCAGGCCAAGCTCTGCCTGGTTCTGGTGCTGGCGCTGCTGACTCGCCCTGCCGCAGTGCGCGCCGCACTCTCCACCCCCGGATGTGAGGCGCCGCCCTGCCGCCTGCCCGCGCGCCAGCGGCGTGCCGCCCACGCCTCCCCTCTGACCTACCAGCTGCTATGTTACACCTGCGGGACACGTGACGCCCTCTCACCTGCCCACAGTCTCTCTCTCTCTCTCTTTCACTGATCAATCAATCGCTCACCACGCCACCTTGGCGCCCACTGCTGCCGCTCGCAGTCACCCTGCACTAAGGGGACTGAACTGGGCTAGCACGCCCCTAGCACGCCTCTAGTTTTGGCTGCTAGGGGCGGGATGCCAGGGGTGTGCTAGGGCCCGGTCCCCCTAGCACGCACCCCTAGCACGGACTTGCGCTAGGGGGGGCACCCCCTAGTCCACCCCTAGCACACCCAAGTGAGACCAGCACTAGGGTTTTGACCCCTAGCACGCCCACCCCTAGTCCACCCCTAGTCTGCAGGCTGCTAGGGTTACACTAGGGTTACACTAGGGTTGCACTAGGGTTTGACTAGGGGTATCCCGCTAGGGCTGGACTAGGGTGCCCGCTAGGGCGGGCTAGGGCTGTGCCGGGGGTGACTAGGGGCATGCTAGCCCCCAGCCACCCCCTCCGCCCTGGCGGCAGCGCGTCAGGCGCTGCCGCCAGGATGGAGCCCTCAATAAGGTCATGAATGGGCGGGGAATGTAACGCAACGCTGCACCCGGCCTCCATCGACTGCCACTCTGAGTGTGCCAAGCGGGGGATGGAGACCGTGGCGGCCGGCGACACTTTTGCCCAGAAGCATCTGTGCATATACCAAATCACCGGCTACCCCCCGCGCTACGGTGAGCCTTCCCCCGTCCCGCCCCCCTCCCGCCTGCCCGCCTGCCCGTCAAGGTGCTGGAGCCTGCCTGCCTGCCTGCCTGTCTGCTCATCGTCAGGCTTGCTTGGCCCCACGCCTGCCTGCCTGCCTGCCTGCCTGCCTTTTTGCCTGCGTGCCTGCCTGCCTGCCTGCCTGCTCATCGTCACGCTTGCTTGGTCCCGCCCTCCGCCCCCGCCCCCCACGAGCAGGCACCTGGCGCGGCGGCAAGTGCTCTTTTTACGACTTCGGCGCAGGGTCCACCCTTAAGACCATCACCTATCCCAGCCAGTACCAGTGCCCCTGCAAGCCCAAGGCGGCCGCGCTGACTTGGAGCGCGCCCACCGCCTGCCCCGCCCCGGCAGTTCATAGCCAAGGGGCAGCCTACGACCTCCAGGTGTGCCGCCTGCGCCGCCTGGACGGCAAAGAGTACCAGCTGGGAACCTACTGGAACTCCACCTGCTACATCCCCGCCGCCAAGTTTGGGTCCAATGGCGGCCTCATCACCGTAGTGGAGCAGGGCACGCCCAATGCCGGCGCACTCAAGCTGCAGCTGCTGTGCAAGCCCTCCGCTGCGGCGCCCGGGCGTGAGTGCGGGGGGGGCACGGGCACGCATGCACAGGGCGGGCTGGGAGCTGCAGCGGCAGCTCTGTGGGAGCGCTGGCCGGCTGGCTGGTGGTGGGCAGGGAAGCGCACTTGAATCAAGGTGTGGAAACACAGGGGGAACGGGGCAGGCACGCAGTAATTGGATGGGAGGCGAACTGATTTGACGGAGCCGACACAGGCAGGCGGCAGGCTGAGCACATTCTCAGCCGCCTCCCATCTCCACTCTGTTGCCTCCTGTCCCTGCCCGTGTGCTTGCCGCCCCTCCCCAACCTCCTTCTGCACCCTGAACGCTGTGCACACACCATCCCTGCCTCCTGCCCCCTCCCCCGGCGCGCCCTGCTGCAGTCACTTCCGATGAAGATGTCCTGCCCACGTGCCCCTACACCTGCAACCTTCAGCAGAAGGAGGCGGTGCCTACTGGCACGGGCAGCCGTGCCAGCAGCAAGTATCTCTGCCGTGCCAAGCCATACGCTGACGGCCTCATTGTCGACGGCGTGTCGTGGATCCGAGACCTGTTTGGCACCGCCAGCGTTGACGTTGTGGGCACCCCAAAGGGCTGCTATTACCAGGTAAGCAAGCAGACGTTGCTGGGGGGGGTGGGATACTGCTATTGTGAAGTGCAGCGTTAGACGTGCATGGAGTGCGCGGCAGTACCAGCTTACTTTCCCGGCATGCAGCCTGGGCCGCCAGAGGGCGCACTGTGTGTTCTGGCTACAGTCGCTGGGCGCTGCACCTGGTTTGGAAGCTTGTCTGTCTGGCTTGCCACGGTGCCCCGCCTGCCGTCAACCCCTGCCCTCCTTGCCCCATCCCGTCTGGCGCAGGATCAGGACAAGAGCTTAAACTCCCGCCACGTGTACGACTGCGCATGCCGCTCCCCGGTCAGCTCCCCGCTGACGTGGAGCGCCTCACGCTGGTGCGTGGGCGCCGTGGGTAGCGCAGCCGCGTCCATGCCATCAGTCTGCCGCGTGCGCAAGGCCGGCGGCGGCGACTGGCAGCTGGGGTACGTGACGCGGGGCGTGTGCCACCTGGGCACGGTGCCCTTTGGAGCACAGGACAAGCAGGTGGCCAATGTGACCGGCTTTGGCGCCTCGTACGGCGTCTTCAAAGTCCAGGCGCTCTGCAAGCCAGGTGGGCGGGCTGCACACAGGGCCCTGGGGCAAGTGGCTGTGGAGGGGGCGGCTGGTCGTGGGGGCTAGCAGGCGAAGAGGGCAGCTGGGGGTAAAGGGCATGGGATGGCTGAATAGGGGTCTGGCATGCCAGCCTGGCACCTGGGCATGCTGCATGGGAGCAGACCGAGCGGGAGGCAGGTTGCACATCCCTGCCAGGCGCGCTCCCCTTCCGCCAGGCAGCAAAGCCCACTCGGCGCCTCCCGCCTGCAGCCTCCGCCTCCCCCCGCCCTTGCACCTCCCGCCACTTGCTGCCCCGCACCTCCTGGACCCACTCACCTCCTGGACCCACTCTGTGCCATCACCTACCCTGCCCGCCCTGCAGGCGACCGCCGCAAGTGTGCTTTAAAGCGGATCCCGCCCAGCCGGCAGGGCCTGGTGAGGATGGCAGAGGACCTGGCAGCTGCCGGGAAGCTGATGATCGACACGCGGTCGCAGCCGCAGTTCGGGGCAGCCGCCTGGGCAGCCATCAAGAACACCTGCCCGCCCAAAGCCCCCGCCTTCTCCAACCCCGCCGCCCTGGTGACGTGGCTGTACTATGCCGTCGCCGGCGGCGAAACCGACTACCTAAACGGGCAGGCCTGGAGCGGCGGCAGCATTGTGGCCATGGCGCAGCGCGGCGTGCTCGTCTCTAAAACCAAGTACGTGTTGTCAACCACGCTGCCCCTCACCCGGGCCAGCACGACCCTCGCCGACCCCGGAGACCTCGTGTTTTACGGCCGCCCTCCCAGCGCACACGTGGCACTGTACCTGGGCAGAGGCCGGGTGCTGTCCTTCTCTGGATTGGGCAAGGCGGGCGGCAAGGCAGCGCCCGCCATCTTTCTCATCAATGGCGTGCCGGGCGTGCCGGCGGTGGACCAGATCCGGGCATACCCAGACTTCCTCCTCTGACGCATGCGGGTGGTGTGCCAAATCGGCCCTCCTCTGAAGCGTGTGGAGAGTACCCTGCCCGCTTTGGCTGCGGCATGCCTTGCAGCAGTGACCTGGCGCCTCAGCACCCGGTGCTGTGCAGCGCCCGCCACTTCCGACCCCCCTCACAAGTATTGCTACTTTGTTTTGATTGCGCCTCGCTTGTCCACCCCTCTCCCGTGCCTGCCATCACCAGGCCCCACTCTCCCGTGCCTGCTATCAACCAGGGCTGTCTGCCATGCTGCTCCCATCAACTGGGCACAACAAAGGACAACCTTTCCAGTGTGTCTACTTGTGTTCCCCCCCCTCCCTTTCGTCACGAGCCATCGATTTGATGCCGCCGCCTGCCAATTGTTGTTCCTGGAACAGCACCTCTGCATACGTGATGCAGCTACTACCACTAGTGTTGTTACAGCTTCTGCGAGAGCCGCCTGAATCCTATCATCTCGAGCACGCTACGGGCAGGGGCAGGGGCAAGCGGGCGAGGCTGAGTTGGCTGAGCGCGAGTGCGATGGGGCAAACAAGGAAGAAGAGGCTGAGAGTAAAGGCGGGACACCGGGTTTGAGCAAAGCCGCGAGCAACGCTGAATGGGGCGCAGTGGCAGAGGGGCGCTGCGGGCGCTAGGGGCAAATGGAAGACAGGGAGAGCAGGGAAGCGGAGGGGGATTGCCGGGGCAGCACGGCTGAGAGGGAAGCGCCAGGAGAGCAAAGGGGAGGATTCGACAGCAGATTAATGGCTGTCTGGTCAGAGAAGATGGGTGGTTTGCCGGGAGCGGGGCGAAAGAATGGGGGTGGGCAGGGACGGAGGACACGGGGTGGGGTATGCTAAACCTGTGGCTTGAGCGACCGTAGCGGGCAGGCGGGGGGCTGGTCAGCTGCTGCTACACATTGATTGTGTATATAGCAACCACGGCATGACGTGGACACAAAAGGATGCGTGGGAAAGAGGGCCTGGGGACTCCCCTGCTTGGAGCAGGAGAGAAACCCTGCTTGGAGCAGGAGAGAAAACAGGAGCACTGCGGCCCACAACGATACGTGGGGAACAGGGCCTGTGGAGCAGGATTGAGAAAGGGAGCGTTGCGGACAGACAAAGATGCGTGGCCAAAGGATGCTAGTGGCAGCACAAGTGTGAACAGGGGCACGAGGTGCACACGAGGGGTGGGGGTGAAGGGGGGTTGAGTGGGACATACCAACGGCACAGGCGCAGGCTTGAGTGACACGAGCAAGCGGACAAAGAGCAGTGTACCAAAACCGAGGTGAGGCATGTTTCAGTCCTGGTGTGATATCGAAGCGGAGTGTCATGCATTGATTTCAGCACGCATTCCAGCATGCACGTGCTGAAATTGAAGGATGTTGTTTGGGGGGTGGGTTTGAGGGGTGGGTTTGAGGGGTGGGTTTGAGGGGTGGGCCGCGCGGCGGTGAAATGTCCCGCCTGCGCGGCTGCACTGCGCTGCCCCGCTAGAGGCACATGCATGCCCTCAGTGGAGCAGGCCTTGGCTGCGGCCATGCAGCCCAGCCGATGCAGTCTCCTCACTCGCTTGCGCAGGACACAGCAGCGGGGCTGCACGGGCTGCTAGGGGTGGCTGGGCTGGCGGGCCGGCTGCCCACGCAGCCCGTGTCGCCTGCAGGGGGCACGCTGCCTGTGCTGCCCGTGCTGCCCGTGCTGCCGCCACGCTGCAGAGTGAGCTTGGCGGCCAGCGCTGCCGCCGGCGGCTGCTTCTTGCGCAGCACGGCCAGCTCAGCCGCCAGCTCATCGGATGCCGTGCTGAGCACGGCGTGGTCAGCGGACAGCGCAGCGTGCGCCTGCTCCAGAAGCTCACGCTCAGCTGCCAGCTCAGCACGGGCGGCGGCCTCTGCCTCCTTTGATGCCTGCAGCTTGCGCCGGGTTTCGCTTAGCTGCACAGGAGGGGAAGTGGGGAGGGGGAGGGAAGAAGGAAGCAGGCAGCAAAATGAGAGGCATGTTTGGAAGCGTGGGCAAGAGAGGGCACAGGTTTGCAGGCAGCACATGCGCAGCAGGCAGGCAGCGGGGAGCTGCTGCTGGGCACAGGCACACAGCGCAATGCAGAGTCCGCCAGTTGTGGGGCCGCCGAGATGGGCGGCCCCTGATGCCAGCGGGCATGTGCCCACCTGCCTGCCTGTGTACCTGCCCACCCACTCGCCAACAACAAAACGTACCCAGGCTGCCCACACAATGCAACTCACACAGCAAGCTTCCCTGCCCAACTCTACGCTGCCCAACTCTACGCTCTCTCTCTACGCCCTACCCTCCCACTCCCACCCCATCCCTGCCCACCTGCTTGCGCAGGGTTGACACGCGCCCGTGCCAGCGCTCTGCTGCCGCACGCTCAGCCTCCTCTGCAGCCGCTGAGCAGGCGGCCTCCTTGGCTGCACGCTGCTGGTTGAGGGCCTGCGGTTGGCAAGGGTTGGGGTTTGGACAGAGCACGGCATCAGATTGGGGTTTGCATGCAAAATGGGCCAGTGTGGGAGGCGCTCCCTCCTGCCGCTCCCCTTCTGCCGCTGCTCCAATGGAAGCACACATCATCGAGGCAAGCAGGGGCAGGCAGGGCGGTGAGGGCGTGCAGCCAGACCGCGGCGCCCTCGCACATGCAGCAGGAACAGCATGAACAGCATGAACAGCAGGAACCGATAGGGTTTGGGCAGGTATGCAGACCAACAAGAAAGAAGAAGTGCCGCAGCAATCGAGCAAGCAGCACGAGGGCATCACAAGATAGGCCCTTCCGCCTTCCCTCCCAAAGAGGGCAGGCAGCGGTTGTGTTGGGGCGGCTCCCTTACGTCTTGCAGGTGCGCTGCGCCACGCTGCGCCTGCGCCAGCTCCCGGCAAATCTTTTGTGCCTCAAGCCTGAGGGAGAAGCGCTCCTCGAAGGCCGCCCCCCGGCTCTCTGCTAGCGTGGCAATCACGCAGCGCTGCCGCTCGCTCTGGTCGAGCAGCTGCGCCACCCGCTGCTCGCGTGCCAGCGCAGCGCGCTCAGCGGCGGAGCGCCCCACCTCGGCGGCGCGCCGCATGTCTGCTGCTGCCACGAGGGCAGCCGCCAGCTCGCGCCTGCGCAGCTCCGAGGCCGTCAGGCGGGCCTGCGTGTCTGCCAGCTGTGTTGCCGCATTGCGCTGCGCCTGCGCCAGCTGGCGAGCCAGCCGGGCAGCCTCCGCCTCGGCGAATACTGCACGCTGCTGCGCCGCAGCTGCGGTGCCCGCGGCGGCCTGCAGCTGCTGCCGCAGAAGGGCGGCATCCTCCTGGGCAGCGGCAGCTGCTGCATCTGCTTCCTCTAGACGTGCCTGCAGCGCCTCGCTGACGGCGCTGCTCAGGCCCAGGTGCCACACCAGTGCCAGGCCCCTGGGCGTGGCGCCGTCGCCGCTTGGCTGGCCGTCATTGCTGGCGAACCAGGCGCTGTCATTTCGGGCAAACACCTTGGGGCGGTCGCCAGCTGGCTGGGCGCTGCCGCCCCCGCCACCTGCCCACTCCTCGGCTGCAAGCTGGCCCCCAGCCGCCGCCGACCGCACCAGCTGTAACTCCTGCGAGGCGACGGGGGCCGGGTAGTTAGGGTGAGCAACGGTGGCTGCCGGCCGATCCTGGTTGGTCGGGGTCCCCAGCGTCACAAGGCGCCCACTCGCACCTTGCGCGCAACCTCGGAGAGTGACTTCCACTTATATAAGGATTCCGAGACTGCAGGCTGCACCGTCGCCGGGCAAGAGGTCATCCACTCTCAGTGTTTCGTTCGTTGCGGCGTGGTCTCTAATAGGTTCGTGATAGTTTCGGAGTGCAAGTAACGTGGCTGGCAGACCCTTCCGCAACACGGTTATGCGCGCCGCCACAAGGTCTGCACAGCACCCCCAGCGCGCCGCGGCCCCACCCTGCATGGCGCCCTCGGGAGACCTTCGTCCCGTGAATATACGTACCTGACTTCCGCCTTGAACGGTCAGTAAGTGCGGACAGCAACTGCCACGTTGACCAGCAGCAAGCGCGGACAGCAACCGCCAGTCGCCGTGGTTGAGGGCTCCCAACCAGGCCCTCCTCCGCCAAAGCTGGCACCTGGCAGCAGAAGCTGGAACAAAAATGACATTATGAGAGATATCCACATCCCAGGAGCAGAAAGAAGCAGAGGCACACTTGGGGACCGGGCAGGGAGAAGCAGGCAGAGCCCGGCATTGGCAGCTCGCTGCCGCTCTGCCACAGCGTACAAGCAGCCAGGCCCCCCAGATGAAGTTGGTGAATTCTTCGCCCTCCGGCCTGACTCTTGAAGCCTTCCTGCCTGCATGCAGTGAATCCTTATAAGTTACACCGCTGTGCGTGTTGCAGTACAAGCAGTGCCGTCATCTCTACTGAGACGTACACGGTGTAACAGGAAGGAAGGAAGGAAGGAAGTGCTTGGGGGGTGCCTGGGCTCCGCCAGGGCTTGTGGGTGGGTTGCTTTGTGTTGTGGGAGGGGACTGTGGGTCACGGGTTGATGGGTGGGGGGTGGGGGGCAGGATGGGGGGAGGGTTGAAAGTGGGTCCGATGTAGAGAGAGGAGGGGGGGGAGGCGTGCCAACAGGGGCAGCCATGGTTGGGTTGCCGCGGGCACCTGCATGCCCATGGCAGGTTTGTCCGGAGGGGTCGCAGGGAGAGGGTGAGCGGTTCAATGGGGAGGGGGGAGGCAAAATTCAGTGGGTACAAGGGCGCTGCGGCGTCACAGCGGCCAGGTCATGAGGAGGGAGTTGGGTGTTTGTGTGCAAGAGGTGTCCGCAAGCAAATGGCACGGATGGTTGGTTCACTGCAGGCGGCCCGCCTCAAAGCAGGGTTGTGGTGTGATGTTTGCAAAGGGAAAGGGAGAGGGTCACGATGCGGGGGGAGGGCGGGACTTGGGGCGTTGATGTGGATGGGTTTGGCACGCGAGGCAATCACACGGCGCGTTGAGCGCGAGGCCAGCGTGGGGCCAGGCGGGCCCCGGGCGCCAGGCCAACAGGGTGCTGCAGCCGCACCCGACAGCCGGTCAGCGCCTTCAGAATCAGGCGGCGCGCTTGCGCATGAGAAGCGCCTGGAGCAGCCGACTCATCCAGCGCCTTGACAGGCAGCCAGGTGCCCTGGGCCGCTGGCTGTGCCAGCGGTTTCCTTCACAGGCAGATGACCACGGGGGGCCCCCAGAAAGAGGGCACACCGGGGCGGCCGGGCACGGCCAGAGGGCGGTTGGTGCGCTGCAATATGAGGAAAGGGGGAGGTGTGTGTGGGGAGAGGGTTACAAGGGCAGTGACACGTGCAGCTGCCGTCTGGCCGGGTCGAGCGCGCTGTGCAGGAGCACAGCAGGAGCACAGCAGGAGCACAGCAGGAGCGCAGCAGGAGCACAGCAGGCGGCGCGCCACCAAGCGGCAGGGAAGGCAGGCAGCAAGCGGCGGAGGCGGCATGCCCGGCTGCCGCAGCGGCACCCTGGTCTGTGGCAGCCAGCCCTGTGCCAACAGTGGAGAACAGACAACGGTGCAGTGCAGCAGCACACCGCTCACGTTTGTGTCCAGGCGGGCACGGCACTTCACGGCGACCTTGCCCTGCGGGCGCACAAGAAACGCACGAGAGGAAGACAGGAAGAGAGGAGGATCAGCAGACGGCACACGTGGGCTGGCTCTTGCACGGGTGTGACAGGCTAAAAGACAGCAGGCAGGGCAGGCAGGCAGCCGAGGCGCACGGCTGGCGGCACATTTGAGTGTTCATTCTGCGCATGCTGTGGCACTCACTGTGGCGCACTTGAAGTTGGCATGGAACACAAAGCCCTGCATCAATCAATCAGGGGACGAGAGCAACGCACGCTGGCGGGTTGGCATGTGACGCACTTCCATTCCGGGTCAGGAGGCTTGGCAAGACGGAGCGTCAGGAGCGGAGGCATGGGGAGCTGTCCTCCCCCTATCTGAGCCATGAGCCACAGCAGCTCCTTCCAGCGCGCTTTCCTTTGCACAATTATTGCCGCCCAGTGAGCCAGCATTCAGTCAGCCATGTGGCTGCACCCCACCCCACCCCTCCCCACCCCGCCTCCCGTACCCCTCGCCCACTCACATACTGGCCCACCATCTGCTGGCCGTTGGTCGCCACAATCGAGTTGTAGCACTGCAGATGTTCGGGGCAGGGCAGCGGAGGGGAGAGGAGAGGAGGGATCAGCGGCAGGGGGTGTGTAGGCATGCAGTGTGGGCAGTGTGGGCTGGGAGGGTCGGGCGGGGAGGGCCGTGGAGGGAGGGCAGCTGAGGTAGCAGGGGGAAGGGTGGGGCGGGGAGGTGGGGGGTTCATTGATTGGCAGCCTGCGCGGAGGAAGGTGCGCACTGCATGCACAATTGCGGGGGAAAGGGCGGGCAGGGATGCACATCCAGCCTGTGCAGGTGCTGGGCATGCCATCTGCCGGGCGTGGCGCGGTGCGTGGTGCAGGGCAGGCAAAACTGGCGGCGCAACTGACAGGCAGTGCTTCGTTGCTCAATGCGTGTGTAGAGGTGCATTAAGATCGAATTGCTGACTGAGGGGGGGCTCACCGCGCGCACGGGGGTGTGGCCGATGTAGGTGCAGCCGGCCTGGGCGGGCATCGCGGCGGCCACGTCCCGCCCACGCTTCCGGGCCTGCAGGGCGTGCAGGGCGGCGGGCCGGAGCAGTTTGCATGGAAGTCGAGATCCTGTTTGTTTTTGGCGCAGAGGGAGGGCACACCGCCGCCACTTCCCAGTCCCTGTGCACGCAGCCGCTTTGCACGGCACTCTGCGCCGCGCTGTCCGCTCCCGCAAGCGCAGCAGCGCTCGCGTCGGCGGTCACGCTCATACTATTCAGTGCACCCGCCAAACCGCCCAGCAGCCCGCCCAGCCCGGCACATACAGCCAAAACAAAAAGTTATGCTACCTGGATGTAAGCCATGTCAACAAAGTTCCTCTGCAGGTGCATATGAGGAAGGGAGAGGCAAGCAGATGCGGGGAGGCAGTGAGGGGGCTGGGGCCGCTCTGGTTCCAAACCAAGTTGGGTGTGGCGGTTGCGGCAGGGCGGCGCGCTGCACGCTGGCGGGGGCTAAGATAGATGCGGGTGGGGGTGGGACGGGGGGACGCAAGATTGAAATGCAGCGTGATGTGGGGCAGAGACTTATGGTTGTTGAATAACAGGGTTTAAAGACCACTGGGTTTGGGTATGGTGGTTGCGGCAGGTGGGGCGGCGGTTGTGCAAGGTGCGGCAGTACGGGGGTGCGTAGGCGGCACGCGGGCGCCCATTCCTTCCCCCAGCCACCCATCAAACCCAATCCAGTCGCGCACCTTCACGATGTCCACAAAGGATGCACCCTTAATCGCGTCTTCATGGCAGCAGGGAAGCAGGAGGGGTATGGGGTTGGGTGATGATGCCAGGCAGGGGTGGTGGTGATGGCAGAGGACAAACCGGGCTCCCCCCGCTGTCCGGTGGCTCAATTGATGCGCGCACCACTCACAGCGCGGGATGGTGTCGGCGGAATGGCAGCCGGGAACGTTGTTCACCGGGCCGGCACTGCACTTGCGTCACCCACTCTTCATATTGAACTCAATTTGAGTTCAGTCCACTGAACAAGGATTGAAGTCAAGTTGAATGTAATCATGTTGAGTTCAATTGATTGAATTCAATTGACTTCATTATGACTTCACTTGAGCACGAAATGCAGATACTGAATTCAATGCAGCTGGGGCTGATTTCCAATTTGTTAGTGCTGAAAAGCACTGGTTGAGTCTCTCTTGCAGCCAGTACACGCCCTCTACTGGCCTGCAACAGGCGGGGGTGGGCTTGGGAAGCCTGCAACTGGCTGGGAGGGCGGGGGAGGCCGCCGGTAATAGGCGGGGGTGGACTGGGGAGGCCTGCAACAGGCGGGGTGGGCAAGTGCTGCACTTGTGTGCCCTGCACGCGTGCGTGCCTGGCTCACATGCCATGCCACAAGGGCTGGAATCACCATGGCTGCAAGCAGGAAGCCAAGGGCCCTGCTACAAGTCAGGGCAGCAGCTGAATGAAACAACCTGCGCGTACCAGCTTGCAAGTCCTTGCGGTTGGTGGTTGAGCCGCCGCGGCACGCCCCCAGCCCTCGAAGACAAGCTCTATGTGTGCAGCGCATGCGATCGGCGCTGCTGGAATGCCAGGCGAGCCGCGTATGGCGAGGGACCATCAACCGTGCTGCGTGCGCGGCGTGCTGCGCTGAGCTCTCTTCCAAGGGGCGTCGTTTATCGCTGCATCGCTTACTTCGTTGCGATCGCATGTTCCTTTGTGGACAGCCGCCGGAAGACACTCCGCTGTGAGCTTGTTTGGTTTCTGTGGCCCAACTCTCCGCGCGCAGCTAATGCACCTGGCAGGCAGGCTGAAGTAGCTGGAAACCGGCTGAATTAGCTGGCATGATGCATCATGTTGAACAGTGGAAGCACAGGCCGACTGGCGGCGGCACAGGCGGTAGCATGGTGCAGCAGCGGCGCCGCCGCTGGCTGCATCGCCAGCACAGTACAGCACGTGTCTCTTAGTTGCAGGACTTGCCACCACATCTGTATGAACTCTCTGCCGCATTACCATGTCAGGCCCTTGACCTGGCAGGCAGCGACCGCATATGGCACATTACCTGGCCCGCCGGCGCCCCGTTGCCTGCCGGGTTGCCGTTGCCTCGTTACCTTGCCAGCGCTGGCCATCACAGACAGCAAATGCTGCCTGCCAGGCTGCCATTGCCTCTTCACCCTGCCAACTCTGGCCCTCCCAGAAATGAAAAGCTGCTTGCCTGGCCGCGTCTGCGCATTACCTGGCCAGCCACTGGCTATGCTGCCTGCCAGGTTGTCTTTGCCGCCTTACTGTGCCAGCACTGGTCCCTTACGGGCAGGAACTGCCCTCTGGGATTGTCTCTGCCGCATTACCTTGCCAGCCCTGACCCTGGCAGTCCGCGACCGCTGTTACCTGGTTGCCTATCCCACATCACATGGCCCGCCGGCGCTGGCCACGCTGCCTGCCAGGCTGCCATTGCCGCATTACCTTGCCAATGTTGGTTCTTACTGGCATTCGCTGCCCTCTGGGATCGTCTCTGTCGCATTACCTTGCCAGCCCTGACCCTCGCAGCAGCGATTACTGCCTGCCTGGTTGCCGATGACGTATTACTGGGCCGGGCGCTGGCCCCGCTGCCCGCC